>CAUYPK010113107.1:0-12558 GCA_963574355.1 Loris lydekkerianus
TTGGTTTATATGTAAAAAAAGCAAATTTTTTTTTTTTTTTTTTTTTTTTTTTTTGGCAATTGTGTGGGGAATGACAAAGAACAGGAAAACAGTCCCTAATAAGTATGCTAAATTTAGGTATAAGTGAGTCCACCAAGTTGTCCAAATATAGAAAATAACTGATAACTATCAATTTCTCTGTATTTTCCTAATGAGCACTTTCTGGAACGTTTACGCTATTCAATTTCTCAAGATTTGCTAAGAAAAACAAAAAGAAAAAAAAACACAACTCTTTATACCAGTAAACTTAAAGGAGGAAGAACAAGGCACAATTAGTGATATTTTGCATTTTTCCTCTGGCCGGGCAAGCACTCCAGCAATTCCGTGCTGCTGTTAAGCTGGCTTGCCACACTTCCGTAGATTTGGCCAGTAAGAAGATGACTAGCCCAAAAGGACTTTTTTCTATTGACTTATAAAAATTGTCAATGCCAAATTCAGACTCAGAGAGGATCTCAAAACAGCCCTGAATCTCAGCCCCAGCCCCTCTTAGCTCTGAAGAGCAGTTCTGCCCAGCCAGGGACCTGCTAGAAGACTCACCTCTCTGTGATCCCTAGGTCAGGCTTGCCAACCTTTCCCATTCTCTTTCCCCAAACATGCCTGAGTCCCCATGGATTTAAATAGTTTATTATTTATGGCATACGGGACAGCATGAGCTCTATGTTTGCATTGTTTCTCTTTGCCCTACCAAGTTCACAGGGCAGTGAAGAGGTGAATACCAAACACAGAGTGTATCTGTGTCACAGCTGAGGAACAGCTACTTGAACACATTTTACTTTGATATTACATATGGGTTTTAGAAAGGGCTTAACCTCACAATAGCATATAATAGGCGTTCACTAAATTTCTTTCCCCTCCCATTATTTTTGCCTTTACACATATTAATTGTCATCTATGAGTTATTTGCTAACACTCATTGTAACACAATTCCTTAGGGGGAAATGCTGTCCTTAGAAATCTCTGCTTCACACTGTGGTTTCTAAAAGTATATCACAGTAAAAATTGCTAGGGCTGAATATAGTTTGATTTCAGGAAACATCTGGAAAAGGAATGTGATAACTAGCATTAAATTTCTCAAAGACAGTTATTTCTGAAAGCCACGTAAGTAAGTTTTTTATTTCTATGTGTACAGCTGTTACTAACCTTTATGTACAAAGTATATATCTTTGTCTTAGGATTGCATTCCAAAATAGTACTGCCATGTCTTGAAACACCCACAGCCACAATATGCCACTTACACATTTTTCTTTTTTACCACCTAGTTGTCCTTTCTTTCTAGCTCCTTCATAAATGCCTTCTCACTCACTGCCCTCTCTGCAGATCCTTTTATGCCTTTTTTCTCCCAAAACATTTAACATCAACTACCTTTATGAGGTCCAGGTGATTTATGATTTAATTCTTTTTCAAATTTTTATTCCATTTTCTGGTTCCCATTAATATGTTCAGCCTTAAGACAACCAGGAAATCATGAGTCCCTCTTTCCCACGTATTTTATGAATAATGGCATTTTGGCTGATCACTTCTGTGACCTGGTTTTCCACGTCTAAACTCTCCAAATGCCAGACCTCATGCTCAGACACTCATGTTTTAAATGTGTGCAGTAGCTCTATAAATGCAATGACCTCTTTCTTCCCCTGTTAAAAATTTTGCATCAAATATCTTACTCCTATTTTTCATAGATTTGTATCTACCATAATCCAGCCTGCCCACATTTAGTCATCTTTCCAGTCTCTAGAGTAGTTTACATTACTGTTCTACCCATATTATAATGTTATTATTGTTTCATTTTAGAATGAAATGTAATCCTCTCTAGCTTCACAAAATTACCATTTAATATCTCCAGCATTCTCTTTTTCGTTTCAGAAGAATTCTAATGTTATTCAAAAATCAACTTTCTATATTCCGTAGTCAATGAAATTTACAATTTTTTTTTCCTAGTCTGGTTTATCTGTGAATTCTTTTAACTGTTCTTTCTAGAGCAAAAATGTTTCATTTCTACATAGACATGTAGAAATTGCCCCAAACTGGAAATACTCCAAATATACTTCAATGGTTTACACTGTGGTACATCCACACAAAGGAATTCTGCTCCTTTGTATAAAAAAAATGAATAAATTTTGCTATACACAACTTGGACCACAAAGGCATTTTGCTGAATTAGAAAAGTAAGTCTCAAAAGTTCACATATTATATTATTCCATTAATATGATATTCTGGAAGAAAACAAACAGAAAAGATTATAACAGAGAACAAATCAATGCTTGCCAGAGGTTAAGGGTAAGGGAGAGAGTCTGATTAAAAGTCAATATGAGGAAATTCTCTGGCAAATGGAACTTGTTCTGTATCCAGGAGGGATGGTGTTTACAAAAACCTATGTTTAAACTCATAGGATTCTATGCCAGAAGCAGTGAATATTAGCATATACATATTTTTCAAAGAGTAAAACACTAAAAGCTGAAAGGAAATTAACTTTGACCATATTTGCATCCAGCAATCCTCATTTTTCTCCTCTACATGGTAATAAATTCCCTGATATGATACACAGCCCTCTTTATACCAGCTAAACAACTTGTGCATTTTCTGATTGAATAAAATATCCTAACAATCGATATTTTGTTTACATTAATTACCAAAAGCCATTCCATTTGGAAAAAAAATGCTCATAGGTATCATGATCATATAAAATTCAGATTAGAAAAAATATCACCATTTGACCAATTTAGGATTGTGTCCACACAAACCATTCTATTTTTTAAGGTCTTTGGATTTTCATGTGCAGAGTTACAGCTCTGTGTCTTTTACTAACTTCTCTTATTCAACCTATTTCATCTGGGTTTATTATTTCCCATGTGCATGTTCTAAAATACAATAATTTTAATTTATATTTTTCTTTTCATTTAATTATAAACTCATTTTTAGAATCAATTATAAGTTGAATTTCTTTTGTAGCTACCACAAAATCTATTTCAAACTTGGGTACAACAAAAGGACTCAGAAATTTTTGTTGTTGTTGTTTGTTTGTTTTTAATTGTTGGGGATTCATTGAGGGTACAAAGAACAAGGTTACATTGATTGCATTTGTTAGGTAAACTCCCTCTTATAATTGTGTTTCTCCCCCAAAAGGTGTGTCACACACCATCACTCACCCCCACCTCCTCTTTCCCTCTCTCTGTTCTTCCTTTCCCCCACACTCTCCTTCCTTCCTTCTTCTCTTCCCTTCCCCCACTTCCCTCCCTCCTCCCATGTCTCTACTCCAGCTTTCCCCCACCTCCTTCCTTCTCTCTGCTCTCCCTTTCCACCACCACCCACTGTGTACTAGGTCATCAACTATCCTCATATGAGAATTGAGTACATAGGATTCTTGCTTCTCCATTCTTGTGATGCTTTACTAAGAATAATGTGTTCCACTTCCATCCATGTTAAGACACACAATGTAAAGTCTCCACCTTTTTTAAGGGCTGAATAGTATTCCATGGTATACATATACCACAGCTTGTTAATTTAATCCATTCCTGGCCTGGTGGGCATTTAGGGTGCTTCCACATTTTGACGATTGTAAATTGAGCTGTGATAAACAGTCTAGTAAGTACAAGTGTCCTTATGGTAAAAGGATTTTTTTCCTCTGGGTGGATGCCCAGTAATGGGATTACAGGATCAAATGGGAGGTCTAGCTTGAGCTCTTTGAGGGTTCTCCATACTTCCTTCCAAAAAGGTTGTATTAGTTTGCAGTCCCACCAGCAGTGTAAAAGTGTTCCCTTCTCTCCACATCCACACCAGCATCTGCAGTTTTGAGGTTTTGTGATGTGGGCCATTCTCGCTGGGATTAGATGGTATCTCAGGGTGGTTTTGATTTGCATTTCTCTAATAATTAAGGATGATGAGCATTTTTTCATATATTTGCTAGCCGTTCATCTGTCTTCTTTAGAGAAGGTTCTATTCATGTCTCTTGCTCATTGATATATGGGATTGTTGGCTTTTTTCATGTGGATTAATTTGAGTTCTTTACAGATCCTAGTTATCAAGCTTTTGTCTGAATCAAAATCTTTTCCCATTGTGTAGGTTGTCTGTTTGCTGTGGTTGTTGTTGTCTTAACTGTACAGAAGTTTTTCAGTTTAATTAAGTCCCATTTGTTTATCTTTGTTGTTGCTGCAATTGCCATGGCGGTCTTCTTCATAAAGTCTTTCGCCAGGTTGATATCTTTAAGTGTTTTTCCTACACTTTCTTTGAGAATTTTTATCGTTTCATGCCTTAAATTTAGGTCTTTTATCCATCTTGAATCAATTTTTGTGAGTAAGGAAAGGTGCAGGTCCAGTTTCACTCCTTTACACTCTTTCACTCCAGTTCTCCCAGAGCAGGGTTCACTAAGACCTGTGGAAACTTACGGCAATTGATTGAAGGATTATAAAGTTTGAAACAGTGGTAAAGAAAGAGATATGAGACAACCTATTTGTAAGATTCTGGCAATGACCCAGAGTGTTTGCTCTGCTCTGATTTTGTTTAAGTCTATTGGGCCAAAGGGTAAGATGAGGGAGGGAACAAAGGCCCAGCAGCTTCTCTGTTTGAGCATACCACTCCTATTGTTATTATTATTGACCTTAATGGTAGCCTTCAGAAATCTGAAATCTGAGCCTTGCATTGGGAGAGGCTCCTGCTTGAGATCACACACATTTCTAAGAAGGCCTTAATCTCCTCTGAGGAATCCCTGGTGGGAGGGAGGCATTTTCCTCCCATCACAACCATAGAGGATCTTCCTCTGCTATAAAGGATATAAGCTCTTCTGCCCATTTCTCATGGCTCAGGCTACTCCCTTGATCTCTGCCCCAGGGAAATGCAAATCTCCACAATGGGTATCTGCTTTGCCTGTTTAATGGGCAGGAAAAGCCCTAGAAGATGTATCTTTTGCTAGGACTTGCCCATAGTCTCTTCTATGGCCATTATTTTCCTCAGAGTGCTCATACACACAGCAGTGTTTGTAAACTGTATCCCCAACAGGCTAGAATTTCAGAAGAGTCAAGAAGCTTGCTAGGAATGGCCAGCTTAAATGTAAACTAGCTGACTTTTCTTTGCTCTGACTCACTCAACTTACTTTTTAATTTTCCTCTTTTTCTGGGGGTGCTTTCCTTTGCCAAGAATGGGGTCTTCAATCCCCATTTTCCCAGCACTCCCATCACCATTTATTGAATAGGGAGTCTTTTCCCCAGTGTATGTTCTTGTTTGGTTTATCAAAGATTAGGTGGCTGTAAGATGTTAGTTTCATTTCCTGGTTTTCTATTCAATTCCAAATGTCTATGTCTCTATTTTTTGCCAGTACCATGCTGTTTTGCCCACTATAGCCTTGTAGTACAGCCTAAGGTCTGATATGCTGATGCCCTCAGCTTTGCTTTTATTACTAAGAACTGCCTTAACTGTATGAGTTCTTTTCTGTTTCCATACAAAATGAAGAATTATTTTTGCCAAGTCTTGTAAGTGTGGTTGGTATTTTAACAGGGATGGCATTGAATCTGTAGATTGCTTTGAGAAGTATACACATTTTAACAATATTGATTATTCCCAGTCATGAGCATGGTATGCTCTTCCATTTGTTAATATCTTCTTGCTATTTCTTTTCTAGGTTTCCTAATTTTCTTTATAGAGGTATTTCACCTCTTTTGTTAGGTATATTCCTAGGTATTTCATTTTCTTTGCAGCTATAATGAAGGGGGTTGTGTCCTTAACTAGCCTCTCATCTTGGTTGTTATTGATGTTTACAAAGGCTACTGGCTTGTGGACATTGATTTTAAATCCTGAAACATTACTGTTTTTTTTTATGACTTCTAGGAGTCTTGTAGTTAAGTCTTTGGGGTTCTCTAAATATAAGATCATATCAACAGCAAATAGGGAGAGTTTGACCTCCTCTACTCCCATTTGGATGCCCTTTATTTACTCTCTTGCCTAATCATACTGGCTAGAACTTCTAGCACTATGTTGAATAGTAATGGCGATAGAGGACAACTTTGTCTGGTTCCAGTTCTAAGTAGGAAAGCTTTCATTTTTATTCCATTCAGTAAAATATTAGCTATGTGGTTTATCGTGGATGGCTTTGTTCAGTTTAAGAAATATAACATCAATGTCTATATTCTTCAGTGTTCTAATTAGGAAAGGATGCTGGATTTTATCATAAGCTTTTCTGCATCTATTGAGAGATCATATGGTCTTTGGTTTTGCATCTGTTGATGTGAATAATGTTTATGGACTTACATATGTTAAACCAGGCTTACATCCCTGGGATGAAACCTACTTAGGATGTATGACTTTTTTTGATGATAAGCTGTAATCTATTGGCTAGGATTTTGTTGAGAATTTTTATATCTATATTCATGAGTGAAATTGGTCTGAAGTTCCTGTATTTAGTTGGATCTTTTCCAGGTTTTGGTATCAGGGTGATGTTTGCTTCATTTATGCAGTACAGGAATAAGCTCTTCTTTGAAAGTTTGATAGAATTCAAACCTGATGTGAAGGCATCCAGACCAGGGCTTTTATTGGGAGATTTTATTGTTTCTTTGATATCAGTACTTGAAATTGGTCTGTTCAGAAGCTCTATTTCTTTCTATCTACATCTAGGTAGAGGGTGTGAGTTCAAATATTGATCCATTTCCTTCACATTGTCAAATTTCTGGGCATAGAGTGTCTTGTAGTATTCAGAGACAATCTCTTGTATCTCTGGTATCTGTTGTTATTTCCCCTTTATCATTTCTAAATGAGGTTACTAGAGATTTTACATTTCTATTTCTAGTTAGTTTGGCCAAAAGTTTATCTATTTTATTTATTTTTTCAAAAAACCAACTCCTTGTTTCCCTAATTTTCTGAATGATTCTTTTGTTTTAAATTTCATTGATCTCTGATTTAATTTTTGATATTCCTTTCCTTCTGCTAGGTTTAGGCTTAGACTGTTCTTCTTTTTCCAATTCCATAACATGGCCTGTGAGTTTGTTGATGCGTTCTCTTTCTGTTTTTTGAATGTAAGCATCTAAAGCAATAAATTTTCCTTTCAGAACTGCTTTTGCTTTATCCCACAGGTTTTGGTAGCTTGTGTCTTCATTGTTGTTGTGCTCAAGGAAGTTAATGATTTCCTCTTTTATTTCTTCCTGCACCCAACTCTCCTTCAGCATAAGGTTTTTTAATTTCCATGCCTTTGCATGGGTTTAACATTTTTGTTGGAGTTGAGTTCCACCTTTAATGTCTTGTGGTCTGAGAAGATACAGGGAAAATTTCAATTCTTTTGATTCTGTTGAGGTTTGTTTTGTGTCCTAGGATATGATCAATGGAGAATTTTCCATGGGTCGATGAGAAGAATGTATATTCTTTATCTTTGGGATGGAGTATTTTGTATGTGTCTATTGAACACAGTTGTTCTAGGATCTCATTTAAGTCCCTTATATCTTTGTTTAATTTCCATTTAGAGGATCTGTCAAGCTCTGTAAGAGGAATTAAAATTCATTGTTATTATTGTGTTATGGGATATAATATTGCTCAGACTAATTAAGTTTGTTTCAAGAACCTAGGAGCATTTAAGTTGGATGCATAAATATTTAGAATTGAAAAGTCTTCTTATTGTATTTTTCCCTTGACCAATATGAACTGTCCGTCTTTATCTTTTTTGACTTTAGTTACATTAAATCCACATGTATCTGAAAATAAGATTGCAACCCCTTTTTTCTTCTGAATTCTGCTTGCCTGAAAACTTGTCTTCTAACCCTTGACTTAGAGTTTCAATTTGTCTTTTGAGGCTAAGTGTGTTTCCTGCAGACAGCAAATGGATGGCTTGTGTTTTTTTAATCCAATCAGCCAGTCAGTGCCTCTTCAGTGGGTAATTCAAGCCATTAACATTTATTGGAATAATTGATAAGTGTGATAGTGTTCTATTCATCTTATTTTGTGAAAGTCCATTACTTAGTTTCATCTTGTGCATTATTGTGGAAGCTAGGTTCTGTCTTTTAGTTTCTGGGTGTTTACTTTGCTGGTAGTCCATTGTGATGGTCAGTGTGTAGAACAGGTTGAAGTATTTCCTTTAGAGCTGGTCTTGTTGTCACGAATTTCCTCAATGTTTGCATATCAGTAAAAGATTTGACTTCTTCACCAATTTTAAAGCTTAGCTTAGCAGGATATAGAATTCTGGGCTGGAAATTATTCTATTTAAGTAGATTAAAGGTAGATTACTATTTTCTCCTGGCTTGAAAAGTTTCATTAGACAAGTCTACAGTCACCCTGATGGATTTGCCCATGCAGGTCAATTGGTGCTTACTCTGGCAGCTTCAGAATCTTTTCTTTTGTCTTGACTTTGGACACATTCATCACAATGTGTCTTGCAGAAGTTTTATTAAAGTTGAGGTGACCTAGGGTCCAATATCCCTCTGAAAGGAGTTTGTCAGAATCTTTGGTGATATTTTGGAAATTTACATTTATAATATTCCCTAGTATGGCTTCCATTCCTCTGGTGAATTCTTCCCTTTCTGAGACCTATAGCTCATATGTTTGAACATTTCATGAAGTCCCATATTTCTGTCAGTGAACATTCTGCTTTCTCTCTCTTCTTTTCTGCCTCTTTAACTGGGTTATTTCAAAAGCTTTATCCTCTACCTCTGAGATTCTTTCTTCTGCATGATCTAATCTGTTATTAATACTTTCTACTGAATCTTTAAGTTCTCAAACTGACTATTTCAATTCCTTCCACTCTGCTATATTTTTCTATATTCTTCATATTCTTCATCTCTTGTTTCTGTTTGGGAGTTTCCTTTTGGTTATTTTCTACTTTCTCAGCAATTTCCTTCATTGTTTTCATCACCTATATTTTAAATTCCCCTTCTGTCATTTCTAACATTTCTTTATAGGTAGAATTTTCTGCAGTAACTACCTCATGGTCCCTTAGGGGAGTTGCTCTGGACTGGTTTTTCATGTTGCCAGGATTTTCTGCTGTTTCTTCTGCATGAGTGTTTTATTTTATCTCTTTCCTTGCCCTAATTTTCCTTTCACTTCTCTTAATTTATCATGGCTCTGAGCTAAGGTTTTAATGAGTCCTCTTGGCACAGGACTAAAAGGATGAGAAGATTGAAGAACAAGAAGGGAAAAAAGATTAGAAAAAAGAAAAAAGAGAAAGGATAGGGGTTGAGTAAAGGGGAATATTGACAAATGTTTGAGGGGGAAAGCCAAATAACAGGGTCAGAAACACTAGTACAAATGAAGTTCTTATTATAAAAGAAGGCAACAATGGAAAATTATATTTACACTAGAAAAATAAAGAAAAAAATAAAATTCACATCTCATATATCTCATGTATTTTGATGTTTTTACTTTTTCTGTATGAGAAAAAGAAAGAGCATCTCAAAGTAATAGAGTTGTAGTCAGTCCTTATTCAGAAATAACAATTTTTACCAAAATTTTATTAGAAAGAGACAAAGAAAGAGGGAGACAAGAGTAATAAAGTTGTACAGTAGGGTACTTTGACCCACACCTTTAAAAAACCCAACCTCTGGTGGTGCTGGGCTGGGTGGTTCCCATGAGGTCAGCAGCTCTTTGACAGCCTGAGAAGACATGATACCCCACCACCACCAAATAGACAGGTAAAACAAAAATACTATAAATCAAACCAAAACAAAGAAACAGAAAACTTTACTAGATAAAACTTGGGGAGAAACCAAATAACAGGGGCAGAAACACTAGCAAAAATGAAGTTTTTATTATAAAAGAAGGCAACCATGGAAAATTATATTTATCCTAGAAAAATGAAGAAAGGAAAAAAATAAAAATCTAGAGGGAATAAGTTGAAAAAAAGAAAAAGAAAAAAAAAGAACAAGGAAAAGAAAAAAAAAAATTCCAAAACAAAGGAGTATGTATACATTGCCGAATATTATCTGGACAACAGGTGATCTTCTGGGGTATGATATGCTTATCACAATGCTGATACATCATAAGATGGAGACTGGAGGCCTCTGCTGACTTCTTTGCCCTCAAACCCCACACAGTTTAGATCCTGATTCTCTCCTCAGCCCACTTAAAACAAGATACTTTATACTGTTAACTTTGGCTAAGCAGGGGCTTACACAGGAAAGTATATATCACTGGGATCTCTCCTGAAGTGGCTGCCCACTTTTCAGGGGTGCCAAAACTGGCCTCTGTCTATGCCCCTGAGGGCTAAGGCTGCAAGCCAGCTCTCCTACTGCCAAACACTGAAAGCTCCACTCTTCCCCTAAGTCTCAGTCCTGGCCTTTGGTGCTGCTCAGAGTCACAAGATCACTCACCCAAAGTCTCCCAGCCTGGGCCTCACTCTGCAACCCTGAGGGCAGAGCTTACAGGGCAGCTCTTCCACAATGAATGTGCTGGCTCACAGCTGAACAATGATAGCTCCATTCTGGCCCAGAGGCTCAGTCCTGGACCCTGGACTGAACTTAAATTGCTTAAATTCACCCGCAATCTCACCCAAGGTAATTCAAATGAGTGACCAAGTCCAAAAAACCAAAACAACACAAAGGGAGGGCTTTCCCTGTCTGCAATCTTGTTGCTGTTGTAGATACAGCAATGGCAGCCACCATAGCCTCAGACCTAACAAACACAACCAATTGCCACTTCTCCATTGCTTTTGTCCAGGGGTCTCTCACTGTTTCCCTGTATCCCCAAAGGGATGTTACTGGGCAGAGCCCACAAGTCTTGGAGTCTTCTGTCCCCAATCACAACACTTTCAGTTGCAAAAAAGCTGTTACTCAGCTGCCATCTTGCTCCAAATCCAGAAATGTTTGTTATTTGATTATTTACTACGTACTTCTTCATCACTAGATGATACAGGTCACTAATGTACCTATATCCAGACTGGATGCTCAAAATATGTTAAAGCAGTGGTTCTCAACCTTCCTAATCCCGCAGCCCTTTAATACAGTTCCCGTGGGTTGCAACCCACAGGTTGAGAACAACTGAGTTAGAGGATTTGGGGTTCTTTTTAGCTTTACTTTTGCATGTCCCTATTTTATAAATGCAAATGCACATTTCATATCTCATGTATTTTGATGTTTTTGCTTTTTCTGTATGAGAAAAAGAAAGCATGTCAAAGTAATAGAGTAGTAGTTAGTCCTTATTCAGAAATACCAATTTTTACCAAAAGTTTATTAGAACATTTAGGTATCTAGCAATAGATAAACATCTAACAATGGTTAGTAAATTAGTAGATTGGTTTGTATGACCCATCTTGTTTCTAATCTATTTATTTATTTAACAGATGGTTGTGTCATATGAGGAAATACTGGAACATAAAAGTAGTTGCTGTGAAACAAAACTATCTTAGAAAAAATTAGAAACTAGTCTATAGTTATTATACATTTCAACTCAGCTTTATGCTATAGAAAAAAGTAGAATTTCTAACTAATGTCTAGAATCTGTGTTGTCCAATATAGTAGTTACTAATCTTATAAGGCTATTTACATTTCTTATTGTTACTGTTTTTAGGGACAAGCTCTCACTCTGTCACCTAGGTTGGAGTGCAGTGGCCCTATCATAGCTCCCTGTGTCCTTGAACTCCTGGGCTCAAGCAATCCTCTTGCCTCAGAATAAGCACACACACTTAATATTGTACCTCTGAAGGATGCCCTGAGATTAAATTCTCTTAAACATTCAGAGAGCTCTGCACAGCATCAGCTAAGGAGTAAGTTAATGAATAAAAATGAAGAATAACAAGATAATAAGTGTTTAATTTTAAGATTTACATAATTCAGAATACTAAATAAAGTTATATGCAAGGAAAATATCTATTGTCATTCATTCATGGACATCTACTTTAAGCAAGACTATAATATCCTCTGAAATCTTATTTCAAATGTACACATCCACCTAAAAGACAGTATTTATTTTTGCATTCTTCTGTTCTAAAACCCTTTTCCCTCATTTCAAATTAAATAAGGTCAAAACTACTTAATATGTTGGTATATGAGAATAAGACAAGTAATCAGGAAGAAAATGTTGGCAATGGGGGTTACTAAAGGACCTTTACCATCTAGTCCCAATATACCTTCTATTTTTCACCATTTCCACCCTATGTTGCAGTAAATGTGAATCAGTCTCTTTCACTAAAGCGATCTATACCTATACTTCAAACATATCTCAGACGGAGCTGATTTCTGAATGGGGCCAAAAATGACAAAAGATATCTTGAACAATAACAGGCTAGAAGGACTTACTTATTTCAAAATGTGTTGTAAAACTAACAATTTAGAACAGTGGATACCTGATACAGGGATACAGAATTAGATCAAAGGAACAGAAAAGAGATGAGAAACAGCCACACACTATTATAGTCACCAAATGTTAGGCATCCTTGTAGAAACAAACTTCGAGTCATAACTTATGCTATACATAAAAATCAAGCATACAAATGTCTACTTTGAAAAAGTACAAAGTGTTACTCAGATACATTAAAGAAGACTTAATAAAGGGAGAGATGTGTCATGTTCATGCCTTGGAATTCTTTATTTATAATAATGATTGCATATATTTATGGGATAC
>CAUYPK010113110.1:0-20464 GCA_963574355.1 Loris lydekkerianus
TACTGATTCCTCAATTATTGTAATTGTTTTGGGTATATATTTTTATTTTTGAAATTTACCAGTGGCTGCTGCATTTTCTACCTCGGCTTATACTCGAGTCACTAAGTTTTCCCAGTTTTTAGGGTAAAATTAAGGGGGTCGGCTTACACTCAGGTCGGCTTATACTCGAATATATGCGGTATTTTGTTGTTACAGTTGTCACCATTGTTCAGCAGGCCCAGGCTGGACTCGAACACGCCAGCCCCAATGGATGTGGCCAGGACCCTGGCCACTGAGCTATAGGAACCAAGCCTTGTTGTGGGGCTTTTATCCTATAAAACAATTTTTAGTAGAGACAGGGTCTCACTTTTGCTCAGGCTGATCTTGAACTCGCAAACTCAAACAATCCACCCACCTCGGCCTCTCAGAGTGCTAGGATTACAGGCATGAGTGACCACATCAGCCAAAAAACAATTTTTTTAATTAACTGTGTGTCGTGAGTACGGCCTGTGAGGCAGCAAGGCCCCCCGCAGGCTGGGAGATGGTTAGGGAACGACACCCGGCTGCTTCAACTCCTAGAACAACAACATTCTTTTCCCCTCTGCCAGAAGTCATGTAGCCCCTGTATACTTTCCCTTTTACCTTTTGCTGGAAAACACATAGCTTTTCCTCCCAAAAGTTAATCTTTACCCCATGTGCTAGAATCATGTCACAAAAATAAAATTGCCTTTGATAAAGTTTCTTTTTGCTTATCCAGTAACTGCCCCTTTTTTCTATCTGAAATATTCCTTTGCCTAATTTTCTTCTGGTAAGCAACTTTGTTAAGATAAGTGACCTTGTTTAGATACTATATAATAAAGCTGTTTGCACAAGTCAGTGCTGGCTGCAGTCTCAGCAGCTCCAGTCCTCCTCGTCCCATCCTTGTCTCCTATGTGTTTTATTTCCATAGGAGTGATGGTCACGCCTATAATCCTAGCACTCTGGGAGGCCAGGAGTTTGAGACCAGCATGAGTAGAGTGACACTCCTTCCCTATTAAAACTAGAAAAATTAGGCTTGGTACCCACAGCTCAGTGGTTAGGGCGTCAGCCACATGCACCAGGGCTGGTGGGTTTGAACCCAGCCAGGGCCTGCTAAACAACAATGACAACAATAACAAAAAAATAGCCAGGAGTTGTGGTGGGCGCCTGTAGTCCCAGCTACTTGGGAAACTGAGGCAAGAGAATCACTTAAGCCCAGGTGTTTGAGGTTGCTATGAGCTATGATGCCACAACATTCTATGGAGAGTGTCATAGTGAGACTGTCAAAAAAAAAAAAAAAATTAGAAAAATTAGCTAGGCATTGTGGTGGGCACCTATAGTCCCAGCAAACTGGGAGTCTCAGGCAGGTGAAACATCTGAAACTAAGAGTTGGAGGTTCAGTGAGGTATGATGACATCACTGCACTCTAGCTCCTCAAGTCTGAGCAGGACCTTATCCCACTCACAAAAAGAAAAAAGAAGTGATGGCCAGGGGCAGCAGCTCACACTTGCAATCCTGACACTGTGAGTCGAGGCGGGTGGATTGAAAAACAGTGAAAAAAAAAGTGAAAATCACCTAAAATCTGTTTCTCCCTACCACATCTACAATATTAAAGCTAAAAATACACACACAAACATATATTCTTTTTTCTTTTTTTTTTTTTTACACAGAGTTTCACTTTGTACCTCTGGGTAGAGTGCCGTGGTGTCATACCTCACAACAACCTCAAACTCTTGGGCTCAAGTGATTCACTTGCCTCAGCCTCCCAAGTAGCTGGGACTATAGGTGCCCACAAAACGCCTGGCTATTTTCTAGAGACAGGGTCTGGCTCTGGCTCAGGCTGTTCTTGAACTCATGAGCTCAGGCAATCCACATACCTCAACCTCCCAGAGTGCCAGGATTAAAGGTGTGAGCCACCTGTACTAAAAATATTTTAATTTTGGGCGGGTGTGGTGGCTCACTCCTACAAGAATTCCAGACCAGCCTGCACAATAGAGCCAGATCTTGTGTGTATAAAAATTTTTTAAATTATCAGGGTGTTGTATTGCACACCTGTAATCCCAGCTACTTGGGAAGCTGAGATGAGAGGGTCATCTGAGCCCAGGAGTTCAAGATTACAGTGAGCTATGATCGTGCCACTACATGGGCAAGGGAGCAAGACCCCTAATGTTGAATTTTGGTTGTTTTTTTTTTTTTTTGAGACAGAGTCTCACTTTGTCACCCTCTGTAGAATGCCGTAGCATCACAACTCACAGCAACCTCAGACTCTTCGGTTTAAGAAATTCTCTTGCCTCAGCCTCCCAAGTAGCTGGGACTACCGGTGCCCACAACACTCGGCTATTTTTTTTTTTGGCCGGGGCCAGGTTTTGAACCCACCACCTCCGGTATATGGGGCCGGGTGCCTTACTCACTGAGCCATAGGCACCACCCAACACCCGGCTATTTTTTCTTGTAGTTGTCATTGTTGTTTAGCAGGCCTGGACCAGGTTCGAAGCCGCCAGCCCCAGTGTATGTGGCTGGCGCCCTACCCACTGAGCTATGGGCACTGCCCTGAATTTTGGTTTTAAATGTCTAGATATGGATATAAATTTCTTATACTAGAAACAGACAAACCTGAAATATGGCACATCATGTTGCAGTTGAGATATCTGTCCTTCCTTCATTTCAAGTGATGGGACCTCTGTTACTGGAAAGCCATTTGATTTTCTAGTAGTAGCTTTATTATAATTTAAGACCTGTTCTGTAAATCAAAAAGAAAATTACATATAAGTTGCAAAGCAGCAGTTCCCAAAATTATACCCTCCACAAAAACACATGGTTAATTTAACATCCTACAATTTTTCCAATGTTGAATTTTAAAATTTTATTTCTGCCTCAATTATTTCACTCCCGTTTGCTCTAAATGAGCTCTCAACATTTTTAATTTCTTCCAATTCACATTTATTTCCCTCTCTTCTTCACCCGGACTCTTCATTCCAGGTCTATTATTACCCACACTTTCTCATCTTCTCTAGCCCTTAGGTCACTTCCCCCAACTATATGGCAAAAAAAGATCTAAACAAATGTGGGAAATATTAATGCAGAGATGTAAGTAAAAATTTGATTGAAATACTCTACCTTCATTCCAAACTGTTAGAGAACCCAAAGGACATTGTAATTTATTTGAATCTTGCTGTACTATCTTGGTAGCCGACATTTTACATTTTAGTGCCAAAATGTCTTTTGTTGCTTCTTGAGTCTTATCACTAAAAACAATAGCAAAAATACACTTCATGAAACACGAACTCATCTATCTGATTGAGGGGTTTCAACATTGTACTGCTTTTTATTAAACAAGGATAAAATAAAAACATTTCGATTTAAAAATATATTTATTTGTCTCAGCGCCTACAACTCAGCAGCTAGGGCGCAGGCTGCATACACCAGGACTGGTGGGTTTGAATCCGGCCTAGGCCTGCCAAAACAATGACAACTACAGCAAAAAAAATAGCCAGGAATTGTGGCAGGCACCTGTAGTCCCAGCTACTTGGGAGGCTGAGGCAAGAGAATCGCTTAAGCCCTAGAGTTTAAGGTTGCTGTGAGCTATGACACCATAGCACTCTACTGAGAGTGACATAGTGAGACTCTGTCTCAAAAAAAAAAAAAAAGTCTTTTTATTTATTCCCAGGTGAAAAAATTGAAGCACCTGTAGTGTGAATGTCCACCTTTACTAACTATAATGAGAGTCCAAGAGTTTGAAATGGTAAATGGTATAGAAACACTTAACAGTATAGGATGCTGCTGAGCAGCTTCTTTTTTTTGAGACAGATTCTTACTTTATCTTCCTGGGTACAGCAACCTCAAGCTCTTGGGCTCAAGCAATTCTCTTGCCTAAGCCTCCCTAGTAGCTGGGACTGCAGGCGCCCGCCACAAGGCCTGGCTATTTTTTGTTGCAGTTGTCAATGTTGGTAAACTGGCCGGAGGCAGGTTCAAACCTGCCAACTTCAGGGTATGTGGCTGGTGCCGTAACCACTGTAATACAGGCGCCGAGCCAAAAACCCACAAATTGTAAGCAAAAAAATAATGCATAGGAAATATCAAAAATGTCAAACATATTATTATAGCCTTCTGAAGAGCTTTAAAAAAGAACAAATTTTCATGATTTTTAATTAAAATAGTTCACTAATAACTCTTAGAAAGCCCAGGCCAAATCTACTGTAAGAAAGGCATTTGTTAGCCATTTTAGCAAGGGACTATTGTTAAGATTATATTCTTACTCTTCTGTTTTCCAAGGGGTCCAGGTGTAACTGGGTGTCAAGAAAGCATCAGCACTTCTAGGAGTCATGGGTGTGACCTGATAGGTCTTCAGACCTTCCAGGGGCTGAAACATAAAATCCTTTGGTGCAAAGGAATTCTTCCCTTTTATTTTTACAGTATTTGTCTTGGGTGAGTTTTCCATTTTTAATGAAACTCCATCTGGATCTAATACATTTGTAGTACTTTTAATAGTTTGTGAATCCAACATATTTTCTTCGCGATCAACTTTGTAAGAAATATCCTAGGATGCAAGTAAACAGAGTAAGAATTTCTCTCTTCTATGGATACATTCAACCAATTTTTACAGGCCTGAAAAGGTGATATTTGAAATTTATGTCCCCAGTACATAATTTGAGAGACAAAACACATAAATCAAGTGCATAGTAGAATCAGAAGACCAGCTATTGCTATGATCTGGGAACAGTGTACCAATTCTTATTAAAAGACTAAGTACCTCTTAGGCATTACAATAAATTAAAATATATGAAAATTAATATGAAAAAATGTATTCAACAAAGATATTATCCTTTTACTTAAATTGTATTGATAATTACAATGGTTTGAAAATCAGAAATCTAACATTTATTCAATGACTGGTATTGTTAAGAACCAAATCCTTTGGTTAAATAATCATAGATTATTAAAAACCATATTGCAAGAGCAATATTTTTAATATGACATACAAAGATTAATCACATAAAATACAAAGCAGATTTTTTTTAAGTCAATTTAATTGTCACATGGATTTTAAACATAATTACTTAAGTAACCTGACTAGATTTTTACTAAAAATCAAACACAGATCCTTCAAGGCAGACAATGTAAGGTGAATCTGTAAAGCAGGTGGACCACATCGCTCCTCCCTTCAGATTATTTTTGCCTTAGGAAAAAATAAGGATTATCACTAGTTTTTATTTTCACTGTCTTGCTGGCCTCAGGGACAGAGTTACCACTCAAACTCTTGTCTGGGTTGAAATGCCCTGGTTTGAGTTCATATCTCATTAAAAATCAGATACTTTGAGACTATAATAATTATGTTTAAAATCCAATGAGACTTTCAAAGCATCTAGAAATAAACAGATGTTTAACATCCTACCTTTTCAGGTGTTGTTTCTGTTTGGGGGGTGGGTCTTCCTTTATTTGGTGCCTGTCTTGCTAGTTCATTATCTAAATAAAAATGAAATGAGATAACCATTGTGACTAAATAGAAACACTGCATTAAAAGTACTAGGTGAGGCTGGGTGTGATCCTAGCAGTCTGGGAGGCCAAGGTAGGAAGATTGCTTGAGCCTAGGAGTTCAAGACTAACCTGAGCAACATAGCAAAACTCTGTCTCTGCAAAAAAATAGAAAACTTAGCTGGGTGTGGTAGCACACACCTGTAGTCCCAGCTACTGGAGAGGCTGAAGCAAGAGAGAAGATCACTTGAGCCTAGGACTCTGAGGCTATAGTGAGTTATGATTGTGTCCAGCCTGGACAACAATGAGACACTGTCTCAAAAAAATAAATAAATAAAAAATAAAAGTACTAGGTAATTCAGGAAAGGAAAAAAGGCAATAATATGTCTTAGTGCCTGTGGCTCAGTGAGTAGGGCACTGGTCCCATATACCGAGGATGGAGGGTTCAAATGCAATCCTGGCCAAACTGCAACAAAAAATAGCTGGACATTGTGGCAGGCGCCTGTGGTCCCAGCTACTCGGGAGGCTGAAGCAAGATAATCACCTAAGTCCAAGAGCTGGAGATTGCTGTGAGCTGTGACACCTCATAACTCTACCGAGAGTGACAAAATAAAGACTCTGTCTCAAAAAAAAAAAAAAAAAAAAAAAAAGTATGTCTTTTTTGAGACAGAGCCTCAAGCTGTCACCTTGGGTAGAGTGCCATGGCATCACAGTTCACCGCGACCTCAAACTCTTGGGCTCCAGCAATTCTCTTGCCTCAGCCTTCCAAGTAGCTGGGAGTACAGGCGCCTGCCACAACGCCAGCTATTTTTTGGATGTAGTTGGCCTTGTTGTTTGGCAGGCCCAGGCTGGATTCAAACCTGCCAGCTCCAGTGTATGTGGCCAGCACCCTAACCACTAAGCTACAGGCACAGAGCCAATAATGTATGTCTTGAAGAATTTTTATGAGTAAAAGGTATATTATAAAATAGGTTACAGGACCTTGGCGCCTGTGGCTCAAGTGGCTAAGGTGCCAGCCACATACACCAGAGCTGGCGGGCTCACTACCACCAAAAAATAGCCAAGCGTTGTGGTGGGTGCCTGTAGTCCCAGCTACTTGGGAGGCTGAGGCAAGAGAATCGCTTAAGCCCAGGAGTTGGAGGTTGCTGTGAGCTGTGATGCCACAAGCACTCTACCCAGGGTCACAGCTTGAGGCTCTGTCTCAAAAAAAAAAAAGATTACAGGGCGGCGCCTGTGGCTCAGTGGGTAGGACACCGGCCCCATATACCGAGGGTGGCAGGTTCAAACCCAGCCCCAGCCAAACTGCAACAACAACAAATTAAAAATAAATATTTTTTAAAATTTTAAAAATAAAAATAAATAAATAAAATAGGTTACAAACAAATGAAATTTCCTGCCAAGTATAAACCAAACAAAACCAAGACTTTTACCTATTTCATCTGAATACCAAATACAGGTTGAGTATCTCTTATCTAAAATGCTTGGAACAGAGGTGTTTCAGAGTCTAGATTTTGGAATATTTGTATCACACTTCACAGTTCAACATTTCTAATCAAGAATCCAAAATACTTCAATGAGTAAGCATGACCTTTAAGCATCATATTAATACTCCAGACTTTGGAGCATTTTGGATTTTCAATTTTTGGATTAGGGGTGCTCAACTTGTACACATTTATTATAGACACCTAGGAAAATACAGAAAAGCACCAATGAGGCAACAACAACAAATTATTCAAGGTCCCGTTACACAGTTGACACTTCAGGATGTCTTTCAGGTTCTTCCTATAAACCCACATTCACATGCTATTTTTTAAAATTGTGATTCTACTACTCAGAGTTTCTTTTTTTTTTTTTTTTTTTGATTCGATTTTTTTGATCCGGCTATTCATAGTTTTTTTTTTTTTTTATTAGAAACCGCCAGCTCAGGTGTATGTGGCTGGCGCCTTAACTGCTTGAGCCATAGGTGCTGAGCCCAGAGTTTCACTTATTTTTCTTTGCCCACTTAATAATCATAAGTCATGCCATTAAGTGGTCACTTATAACATTGTTCCTCATGGCCACACTGTATCCCACCAAATGAATGAGCTGTCACTTATTTGGGCCATCTGGAGCCCTGCCTCTGTGTTCAGGTGCTTCAGTGTTTGGGTACCCACTGAGTACTCATTGGATATCAGGGCAGAGCCTATCTTCAGACATTGCAATCTTCCATTTCTTCCTCTCCTACTCAAAGAAGTGCATGTGATTTTAAACACTGAATATAAAATCTCAGGACCAAATGCATATATTCTTGTTCAGTCACTGATCAAGAAATAGTTCTTACCACCAGTGGCTCTTGAAAATGGCTTTCTTGCTGTGGTGAATGAGATTGCTCCAGCAACGTGCTTTGCTGCTTGAGCAGCTGATCGAGTCATTCTCATGGACGTGGGCGCTACAGGCTGTACAACTGTGAAAAGAAGTAATCAAATCAAACGTTCTTTGCAATTTTTAAACTATTGCAGTGGTAACATCAGAGTTTATGATAACTTGCTAATATTCCTACCTTTTTCCTCTCTGTCCAACACTTTCTTTTCAGAAGTTTGTCTTTGACCAGGTCGTACTGCTCGAACATCACTCCCATTATAAGTCTATTTAAGAGAGTAAGTGCTATGTGACTTAACTGTGTAATGAACCAAACCATCACATTTTTAATCTGTAAATTAACTCATCTGAAATCTGACAACTGTAAATGACTCAACAAAAACTTTACTTCCCCAAATTAAATGAGATGAAGAAAAAAACTTTCCACTGTATAAATTTCCTTACATTCTTTTTCAGAATCATAGAATTTAGCCTGGGCACAGTAGCTCATAGCTATAATTCTAGCACTTTGGGCAGCTGAGGCAGGTTGATTGCTTTAGCTCAGGAGTTTGAGACCAACCTGAGCAAGAGTGAGACTCTGTCTCTACTAAAAATAAAAAAACTAGCTGGCATCATGGCAGGCACCTGTAGTTCCAACTTTATGTTGGCGGCTGTGAGCTAAGATGATGCCACAGTACTCTACCCAGAGGATAAAAAGTGAGACTCTGTGTCAAAAAAAATAATAATAATAATAGACTCATAGAATTTAGAAATGTTGCCAGGCATGGTGGCTCACACCTGTAATCCTAGCACTCTGGGAGGCTGAGGGAGGATTGTTTGTGCTCACGAGTTTGAGACCAGCCTGAGCAAAAAGCGAGACCCTGTCTGTACTAAAAATAGAAAAATTGAGGCAAGAGGATTCGCTTGAGTCCAAATTAGAGGTTGCTGTGAGCTATGACACCACAGGACTCTACCCAGGGCAACAGCTTGAGACTTAGTCTCAAAAATAATAGTAATAATTACATATATATATATAGAAAGGTTAATAATCTAAGCTATTCAAAATAGCTGACTACACTTTGGGAGGCTGAGCATCACTTGAGGCTGGAGTTCAAGTCCAGCCTGAACAAGAGAGACCCCATCTCTACAAAAATTAGAAAAATTAGCTGGCTGTGAAAAACTTCACTGAAAATGCCACCATCTCAGTGAGGTCCTCCTTGACTGCTCCCATTAAAAACTCTACCCCACACCTACTTCTAATACTCCTATCGCCTTTTTTTTTTTAGACCGAGTCTCACTTTTTTGCCCTCAGTAGAGCACTGCGACATCACAACTCACAGCAACCTCAAATTTTTGGGCTCGAGCGGTAATCTTGCCTCAGCCTCTCATGTAGGAGGGGCTACAGATGTCCGCCACAACAGCCAGCGATTTTGTGAGATGGGGTCTCTCTTGCTCAGGCTGGTCTGGAAGCTGTGAGCTCGGGCAATCCGCCTCCCTCTGCCTCCCAGACTGCTGGGGTTACAGGCGTGAGCCACTGTGCCTGGCCTCTCCTTTTTTATCTCCCCCATAATACTCATGACTCATGACCATCTGACATATTATATGTATGTATTTTTTATTGCCTGTCTTACCTCTAAGTTTCATAATGGCAGGAAATTTGGTTTTGCTCACTACTGTATTCCAGAACCTAGAACAGTGCCAGGAACATGGCAGTGATGGAAAAGCTATATGCATACATGAAACTTAGCCTCCTCACCTGATAAAAAGGCATACTATTTCCTCTTCGCCCACTTCGCTTTAGTTTGGAAATCCTTCTAATACCTATTATGGTATTTTGAAGACTGTTCAAGTTTGTAACATCCACCCTATATGCTTTCTATTCCACCTGCATTCTATGGAATACATAATAGAAGCCAAATAGAAAGGCTCGGCACCTGTAGAACAGTGGTTATGGCGCCAGCCACATACACCAAAGGTGGCAGGTTCAAACCCAACCTGGGCCAGCTAAACAACAATGACAACTGCAACAAAAAATAGCTGGGTGTTGTGGTGGGCGCCTGTAGTCCCAGCTACTTTGGAGGCTGAAGCAAGAAAATCACTTGAGCCCAAGAGTTTGAGGTTGCCGTGAGCTGTGACACCACAGCACTCTACCAAAGATAACATAGAGAGACTGTCTCAAAAAAAAAAAAAAATTGGAAAGAAGTCTGGAGAACACTCAAGGAACTAAAAGTAGACCTATTGTTCGATACTGCAATTCCTCTAGTAGGTATATACCTAGATGATCAAAAATTATTTTACAACAAAGACATTTACACCAGAATGTTTACTGCAGGCCAATTCATAATTGCTAAGTCATGGAAAAAGCCCAAGTGCCCATCAATCCACAAATGGATTAATAAATTGTGGTATATGTACACCATAGGACATTATGCAGCCATAAAAAAGATGGAGACTTCACATCTTTTATGTTTACCTGGATGGAGCTGGAACATATTCTTCTTTAGTAAATTATCTCAAGAATGGAAAAAAAGTATCCAATGTACTCAATACTACTATGAAATCAATATATAATCACCTACACATTCATATGAATGGCAAAACTCAACTATCGTCCAGAAAGTACAAGGGAAGCGAAGAGGAGAGAGAGGAAGGAGAGGGGGGATGTGGGAGGAGGGAGGGTATTTGGAGTGACCTCACCTAATGTGCATAATGCAATGGTACATTTCAAAACCATTAAGATATGAGCATAATTGTGATGAATGTGTTTCTTAGTTCAATATAAGCATTTCACATTGAATATCAAAGCAGTACACTGAACCCCATAAATGCATCAATGTACAAAGTTATGATTTAATAAGAAATAATAATGAAAAAAAAAAGAAGCCAAGTAGACAAGAATGTGACACAAGGGGAAAATTTGCTATGGGTCTCATATGGATATTTCAGCAAAGAATATTTTAATTGAAAATGTCCATAGCATCTATGATACCAAACCAACGACAATGATTTGGGTTACTACTATTAACTCTAGGAAGTTATTCATTATGCTTGAATCTGATATTAGATTAAAAATGAATTACTTCCTCTGGGGAAATTTGTCATTTTAGCAATAATTACCTACTATGGACTATACCTTAGTCTGCTCCATCAGGTCTTTGGCCTTTGACCTTGTAATCCGTACAGAAGATGAGATAGTCTTGAAGCAATCAAAGGAAGTAAAAAAATAAATAAAAATGAACTGGCAAGTTTAGTTCCACACCTCATTATGCAGTAAAAGCTCCCATTTTAAAGTTAGATTTTATCCTTAATCATTTATGATAAAAAGATACTTGCTAACTTTATTTTTTTCTGGTTCTAGCTTGATTCAAATTAAGTTTAAGTTAAGAACTTTGGAACTCTTATTTTGAAGACATATTTCTCAGTGAGAAGAAGGAATTTCAAATTATATTTTCCAGGTATCAAATTCTCATTAATATGATTAGTTAAGACATATCTGGGAATGGGGTAGATGAGCAGACTCAATAGTCTCTTCTCTATGTATAGACTATATGTATCTCTCCATGCTGAATCACATTCTATTAGTATTTGTCTCTCCTGCATTACCCTAAAAAGAGTCATACATAAAGTTATTGACCAAAGAGCTGTCACAGGAATTAGTAAGTTTCACGAGGCCTGGATAAATAGCCAATATCTTGAATCTTTATATTATTTCTTACTTAAATTAGTAATGCAGTCAATGAGATCTTTTACACATATCTTTAAAATAGCAACTCCTCAGTGATTACCTAATTTACCGTCTGGCTACCCCTGTTCAAACGTCATCCTTCCCGACTCACTACACCATGCTCTTCAGATTACTCTACATTAATGTCTATTTTCTATTTTAGTTCTCCTGACACTCTGACCAGTCCTCGGCCCTGCATCTGACATCTCCCCACCTAATGGTGCTCTCTAGATGCCGCTCTTCTTTATACAAATCACACATACTCCATATATATTCTTATTGGAGCAACTCATTACTCCCAATATTATATTCTAAACCCACATTTTAGCATCAACCTCCATCCAAATTTTTTTTTTTTAGACAGCCTCAAGCTGTCACTCTGGGTAGAGTGCTATGGCATCACAGGTCACAGCAACCTCCAACTCCTGGGTTTAAGTGATTCTCTTGCCTCAGCCTCCCAAGTAAGTGGGACTACAGGTGCCCACCACAATGCCCGGCTATTTTTTGGTTACAGCCATCATTGTTATTTGGCAGGCCTGGGCTGGATTCAAACCCGCCAGCTCAGGTGTATGTGGCTGGCACCTTAGCCGCTTGAGCCACAGGTGCCAAGCCCATCCAAATTTTTATTCCCAGTTGCCTGATATCTAGATGGCCCAAACAAGGTTTAAAAAAAAAAAAAAAAAAGGTTGTTAATGGTTACTAACAGGCAATTACTCAAGCCTGGTGACTTTCCTTCCCTCTTCTTTTCTTTCAGCAGAGGCAGAACTGGTATAATTAACCAAAGTAACAGCTTCACAATCATCTGTCTCTGACCTTTCTATTTCCTTCACCTCACTGTCTACTTGGTTACCAGTCCTATCTAATGCATCTCTTAAGATGTCTTATATCTATTTCTTCCTTTTAAAACTTACTGTCCCAGGCCACTTATGCCAGCTTACCTGTTCTATTATAGGAGTCTCACAATTGGTGTCCCTATCTGTAAATACTTCCCTCTCCAGACAGTCTAATGCCATGAGACTTTTCTTTAATTATTAATTTGATAATGGCACAGTTCTCGTTTATAAACTTCCCCTGACTTCTCATAACCTACAGGATAAATCCCAAATCCTCTGGCATGGCATTGTTCAGCCTGGCTCTACCCACTTTCCTAATCTGATCATACATGTATAAGCTTATCTACAGCTACCTTCAGAGCTACTATTACATCATTCCCTCCTCCTACCAACAGTTAAGTGAATAAAGGGAAGGGTTACTCTAGTCATTTGATCTCTTAAAAAAATTTCATATAAAAGGAACTATTCCTTCATACAACGTTAAGATATTAAATCTATCACGGTGGCGCCTGTGGCTCAAAAGAGTAAGGCGCTGGCCCCATATGCCAGAGGTGGCAGGTTCAAACCCAGCCCCAGCCAGAAACTGCAAACAAAAAAAACAAACAAAAAAAAGATATTAAATTTACCTTTTGTGGCCCAGCTTTCATAGCATTCTGGTTTGATGAAAGAAAACCAGGTGTATCAGGTCTATAAAGACCCACTTTAAACACTCCTCGTTTAGCTTTCTCTCTCTGCTCTTTCAACTTTTGTAGTTGCTTTTCTTCTTTGTATTTTTGGAGCATTTGTTTTCGTTGGTCACACAGAACAGTTTTCATTGACCCTAGGCAGAAAAAAAACCCAAATAGCACAGTATATAAAACATTTCAAATAAAAAGTTATGCAAATGACTAAAAAAATCATGTCTTTGTAAATTGCTGTTTTTAATGAGCCAGTCCCAGATGATTGAGAGTTTGAGGCAGAAGGATGAATTGAGCCCTGGAGTTGAAGCCCAACCTGGGCAACGTAGTGAGAAACATACCCCTCAAAAAAAAAAAAAAAAAAAAAAAAAGCTTTTAATATTTCCTGTAGTCTTTTAAAATTTCTACTCTTTTGCCTTCATATGTTCAAATATTTATCCAGCCTCTAAACCTTACCTCCACTGATTCTGACCTCCCTTGCATCACCCCCTGTCACAGTGAATAAGGCTGGCCTGTGTAAACAAGAGCATCTTATGAAAGGACAGGGGATGACTTCTAAGACAAGGTAGCTTTTGCCTTGCTCTCTCCGATCACTTGTTGTGGGGAAAGCCAGTGGCTATGTGGAACCCAAGGAGACTCAAGCAGCCCTACGGGGATGTTCTCAAGACAAAGGACTAAGGCCTCCTGCCAAAAGCCAGCATCAATTTGCTGTCCTGAGAGTCAAGGGCAAGACCAACAGAAAGTGAGAATCAGTGAAGGTCAGTTTGAAGGATGGCTATTCTATAAGTTAACTTAAAAGTATAATAATACATGCCCAGTATTCAGCAAGCAGCTAATAAACACAAGTCATCCTGGAGGCAGATCCTCCACCCTTAGTCCAGCCTTCAGATGCATCTCTGGATGACATCTTGACTGCTACATTCAGAACCACCCATCTAAGCCAAGCCCAAACTCCTCACCCACACAGAGTGTGAAATAATAAATGTTTGTTTGTTTAAGTTGCTAAGTTTTGAGGTAACTAATACAATTACTGGTGCTGTTATAATAAATTTTTTTTAGAATATGTATTATAGTAAGATGTACTCCACTCCTGCTTACCAACTCAAGGACATTCCTCCAACAGTTGACCCTCTCAGTCGTCTATTTTTTCCTCCCTACTGGATTGCTGCAGTTATGAAGTTACAAACATGCAGTAATTTCTCCCACATCCTCATCTAGATACTTGTCTTATTTCTCTAGTCTTGTTTAAAGCAAAATTCTTCAAGAGAGTTATCTACATATCCCTACTTCCAATGCTCTTTACATTTCTCCTTTAATTTTTTTTTAATTACGAAAAATTTCAAATATAAGCAGTGCCCGTAGCTCAGTGGCTAGGACACCAGCCACAAATACCCAGGCTGGTGGGTTCAATCCCAGCCCCAGCCTGCTAAACAACAATGACAAGTGCAACAAAAAAACAGCCAAGTGTTGTTGTAGGTGCCTGTAGTCCCAGCTACTTGGGAGGCTGAGGCAAAAGAACTGCTTAAGCCCAAGAGTTTGAGGTTGCTGGGAGCTATGATGCCATGGCACTCTACCGAAGGTGACACAGTAAGACTCTGCCTCAAAAAAAAAGAAAAAAATTTGGGGGCCACACATGTGGCTCAGTGAGTAGGGCTCCGGCCCCATATACTGAGGGTGGCAGGTTAGAACCCGGACCCAGCCAAACCGCAACAAAAAAATAGCCGGGCATTGTGGCAGGCGCCTGTCGTCCCAGCTACTTGGGAGGCGGAGAATTGCCTAAGAGAATTGCCTAAGCCCAAGAGCTGGAGGTTGCTGTGAGCTGTGACACTAAGGCACGCTACCAAGGGTGACAAAATAAGATTCTGTCTCTAAAAAAAAAAAAAAAAAATTGTTTTTCAAATGTACACATAAGCAGAACATAATGAACCCTATATTTCTATCACTTGAATTCAACAGTCATGAACATTTTTGCTGTATTTGTTTTTAATAAAATTCTACTCATAAGATTTTATCTCTAAATACTTTAGTATACAACTCTAAAAAATAAAGACATTTCAGGTGGTGCCTGTGGCTTAAGGAGTAGGGCACTGGCCCCATATACTAGAGGTGGTGGGTTCAAACCCGGCCCTGGCCAAAAACTACAAAAATTAAAATAAATAAATAAAGACATTTCCTTTCAAAACCACAATTCCATTATCACACCCAACAAAGTTAGCAATAATAAGTTACAAGGTCCAGATTTAAGCTTTCTAGTTTCAAAGAGATCTTTTTGTAAACAAGCAAGATTTACACATTTTACTTGGATGTCTTTTAAATCTATTATCCAATACAGTCCGCCTCCCCACCTTCTTTTCATGCCATTGTCCTTACTCAGTTGTCATATTCAATGTCGTACACTCTGTACTTGGAAATTTACTCATTCCTCTAGTCCAGTTGTTCTCAACCTTCCTAATGTCACCACCCTTTAATATAGTCCTTGGGGGTCATGACCCACAGGTTGAGGAACCACTGCTCTAGTCCCTTTGTTTTCCATAAACTGGAAATTATATCCAAGGGCTTGATTAGACACATGTTCAATTTTCAGTGCAAGGGTGTGTTGTCCTGGGTAGTGCCACCATTCTCTCTCAAACCAATCCCAATCTGGCTTTTACTCCCTGAACCTCACTCCACCAAAACTACCCACCAAGATCACTAGTGCCCACCACAGGGGTGAAGTTCAGTTTCTCATTTCTGCTGGGCGCTGTGGCACAGACCCATAATCACAGCACTTCGGGAGGCCAAGGTGGGAGAAGCCAGGAGCTCAAATTCTCACTTGTGATGTCACTTCACCAACGAGCAGTACTGACTGACACAGTCTGTCAACTCTCCTCCTTGATACACATTTCTTCCCTTGGTTTCCAGGATATCACATTTTTCTAGTTGTCCTCTGCTCTACTTCGAACAGCTCCTCATCTCCTTGCTAGTATTCCCCATGGTCTCACCCTCTAAAGATTGGAATGCTCACCACCCTTCTTCTCTCCTTGTCCACACAAGAATGCTAGATAACCATATATAGTCTTCTAGCTTCAAACACCACACATACAATTCCTGAATTTATATCTCTAGCTCAGACTTGCCCGTAACTCATCTTGCATATCCAACTACCTTCTTATCATCTCCATTTAGGTGTCTAACAGGCTTTGCAAATTTATTATGTCCAGAATTGAACTCTTAATCTTACCACACCCCAAAACTTTTCTTTTACTCTTTCATAATTTTTTTTTTTTGAGACGGAGTCTCACTTTGTCACCCTCAGAAGAGTGCAGTGGTGTCATAGCTTACAGCAACCTCAAACTCTTGGGCTCAAGTAATCCTCTTGCCTCAGCCTCTCATGTAGGTGGGACTACAGATGCCCGCCACAACACCTGGCTATTTTTAGAGATGAGGTCTCACTATGGCTCAGGCTGGTCTCCAACTCATGAGCTCAGGCAGTCCACCTGCCTTGGCCTCCCAGAGTTCTGGGATTACATGTAATCATGTAACTCAATAAATCCAACATCCTTATAATGGTCCTCACAGCCAGGCGCAGGCTCATGCCTGTAAACCCTAGCACTCTGGGAGGCGGAGATGGGCAGATTGCTTAAGGTCACGAGTTTGAGACCAGCCTGAACAAAAGCCAGACCCCATTTTTAAAAACAGCTGGTCATTGTGGTCATCACCTATAGTTCCAGCTACTTGGGAGGCTAAACCAAGAAGATCACTTGAACCCAGGAGTTTGAGGCTACTGTGAGATATGATGCCACAGCACTCTACCAAGAGCGACAAAGTAAGACTCTGTCTCAGAAATAAATAAATAAATAAATAATGGCTCAGCACCTGATGCTCAGTGGGTAGGACGTCGGCCACATACACAGAGGCAAGGCAGGTTCGAACCAGGCCATAGCCGGCTAAACAATGACAACTGCAACAAAAAAATTGCCGGGCGCTGTGGTGGGCACCTATAGTCCCAGCTACTTGGGAAGCTGAGGCAAGAGAATCACTTAAGCTCAAGAGTTGGAGGTTGCTGTGAACTGTGATGCACAGCACTCTACCGAGGGGGACATAATGAAACTATGTCTCAAAAAAAAATTAAGAATAATAATAATAGTAGTAGTCCTAAGCCCTCTACAGGATCTAGCCCCCTTGTTCGTTCTTCTCTAGCCACCATCACCTCCTTGCTTTCTCTGGAAAATACCAGACCCACTCAATATATGAGCCTTTGCAAATAGGAAATAAAGGATATCTTAATAGCATATTGACATGGTTGGATTTTCATTTGAGAGATATGGCCAAGGAATGGAGCATTTGAGAGTACAGGGTACAGGCAAGGAGATGACTTAGGAGGCAATAACATCATCCTTCCTCAGACAAAGAACATATGGTTCTTTCTGCCATTCACCATTCTTGCTTCATTTCCCTGTCACCTAGCTCCTGCTATCTGAACACAACTGAACAAGAGTCCAGTGGCTATTGGTTAAATGCAAAAGTCATTTTTCAGTTCTTTCTCCTTCTCTGTAGCATCCCTTCCAAGACAATAAAACTTTTTTTTTTTTTTGTCTATGTTGCCCTCAGTAGAGTGCTGTGGCATCACAGCTCACAGCAACCTCAAACACTCAGACGTAAATGATCCTCTCGCCTCAGCCTCCCAAGTAGGTAGGACTACAAGTGCCCACCACAACACCTGGCGCTATTTTTGTAGTGGTTGTCGTTGTTTAGCAGGCCCTGGATGGGTTCGAATCTATTAGCCCTGGTGTATGTGGCTGGCACCCTAGCCACTGACCTACAAGCGCCACCAACCTACAAGCGCCGAGACAAACACTAAGACTTTTGTATCTTTTTCTGAGATAATTCCTTTCTTCTTCAGTCAGTTGGTTCTTTCCTCCCTAACAGCCCCAAACCCTTTTTTGCAAACTGCAAGAAACAAATTCTTTGCTGTTTTCTAAGGAATGTTTTCATTGACAAAGTATTCTTATTTCATGGATTCTTTGATCATTCTATTTTTATGTTTATTTTCAAATTTATCTTTTTAACACTTACATTACTTACAAGCTCCAAAAAAACATTACGATTCCTATGAGGATGGCTTTAGCTTAACTAGGAACCTTCACAGACTTTACCTTAAAGAGATAGTATTGGCTGGGCACCCATAGCTCAGTGGTTAGGGCACTGGCCACATGTTCTGGGGCTGTGGATTTGAACCCAGCCCAAGCCTGCTAAACGAACAACAACAAAAATAGCTGGGCGTTGTGGCAGTCACTTGTAGGCCCAGCTACTAGGGAAGCTGAGGCGAGAGAATCACTTGACCCCAAGAGTTTGAGGTTGCTGTGAGCTGTGACACCACAGCACTCTACCAAAAGTGACAAAGTGAGACTTTTTTTTTTTTCTCCAAGACAAAGAGACAGTATTCAGTTATAGAAAACAACTTATTCAGAATGGTATTTCAAAACTCTATTCTTCAGGCCAGGGCTTTTTTTAACACACAAGCATTAAACCAACTTTTAAGCCAGGTGCAGTGGCTCATGCCTGTAATCCTAGCACTTGGGAAGGAGGACTGCTGGAGCTCAAGAATTCAAAACAGCCAGAATGAGATCCCGTCTCTACTAAAATAGAAAAAGTAGCCAGGTGAAGCCCAGGAATTGAAGATTGCGAAGAGCTATAATCGGGCCACTATACCCTAGCCAGGCAAAAGAATGAGACTCGGCCTCTTAAAAACAAACAAAAACCCAACTTTTTATTCATTCTTCAAAGTACTTAAAATTACAACAGTCCTCTACTTACTTGGCTTGATATTGCCCTTTTCTAGAGCAAGCTCTTGAGATGTCTCATCTAATTCAACAAGAATTCTACCTTCCAAGGTCGGAATGTTGACATCTTTCAAACCAAAGCGTCTATTTTGTTCATATTCCTTATGTCTGTTTTGTTTCTGAGACAGTGATTTCCTATGAGCAAGTTTAGTCCTAATCATTTCAGTAGTTAAATCCTTTCTGAACCGACTGGCAAAATGTGATGAAGACATCCTGTCAAGGAAAAGAGAGAAACTTACATGGATTCATTGTTTAAAAAATTAAGAGTATAGTTCATCAATTGTCCCACCTCAGAGCCTTCTGAAATAAAATATTAAAGTACATAATGGAAACCATTCAGATACAAAAAAGGATGGAGATTTTGTATCTTTCGTAACAACCTGGATGGATTTGGAGAATGCTCTCCAAAGTCAAGTATCACAGGAAAGGAAAAACAAACATCACATGTGCTCAAATAATAAAATGAAACTAGTAGATTAGCAACTAAGTACTCACTTGAGAGAAAAAGTCAATTAAATTCAAGAAGGGGGGGGTGGGGGCTTGGCGCCTGTGGCTCAAGTGGCTAAGGCGCCAGCCACATACACCTGAGGTGGTGGGTTTGAATCCAGCCCCGGCCCGCCAAACAACAACGATGGCTGCAACCTAGCCAGGCGTTGTGGCAACCGCCTGTAATCTCAGCTACTTGTAAGGTGGAGGCAGGAGAATAGCTTGAGCCCAGGAGTTGGAGGTTGCTGTGAACTGTGATGCCACTGCACTCTACCCAGGGTGACAGCTTGAGGCTCTGTCTCAAAAAAAAAAAAAAAAGAAGAAGGGAGAGTGGGCAGCACCTGTGGCTCAGTGGGTAGGGCACAGACGCCATATACCGAGGGTGATGGGTACAAACCCGGCCCCAGCCAAACTGCAACAAAAAAATAGCCGGGCATTGTGGTGGGCACCTGTAGTCCCAGCTACTAGGGGGGCTGAAGCAAGAGAATCGCCTAAGCCCAGGAGTTGGAGGTCACTGTGAGCTGTGATGCCACAGCACTCTACCCAGGGCGACAAAGTGAGACTCTCTCTCAAAAAAAAAAAAAAAAAAAAAAAAAAAGAAGAGAAGGGGAAGAGGGTTTAGCAGTTCCTATCCAAAGAGAACAATGCATGGGAATGTGGCACACTTCCACGGTGAAGGAAACAACCACTAGGACTTTACCTTACAAATGCAAACAATGTAACCTAACCGTGTGTACCCTCATATTAATCTGAAATACCGTATATACTAGAGTATAAGCCGAGTTTTTGTGCCGAAAAACCCGAACTCGGCTTATACTCGGGTCATACAGGTTATTTGATTCGGTGTGTACCCACCTAATCAAGTGCACGTAGTCTCCAGGCGTCTTCTGCCCTCTGCTTGAGGGGGCGGTGCTTCAGCTCAGTCCACAAGTCGCGGCTGAGCTGAAGAGGTAGGCGACTGAACTGAACTGTATCCCACTGAACTATTTAACCCACAATATTTAATGGCACATTTAATTAAGTGAAAACCCCATTTAAGGCAGTAAAGTCTTGTAAATAAATGTTTATAAATCCTGAATCCTTATAATCAGGGGTTTTGGAGTATAAGGATTCAGG
>CAUYPK010113111.1:0-103149 GCA_963574355.1 Loris lydekkerianus
TAAATGTCTTAGCACAACAACTAAAAAAATGCCAGGAAGGCTATGTAGACTGGTGTGATGAAAATGTGTCAAACGGTTTATGAAACTAGTGTATGATGCCCCATGATCATATCGATGTGCACAGCTATGATTTAATAAAAATTTAAAAAAAAAGAAGAAAGATAACTGAAGAGAGCACTGTTCATTATGAGAAAGGATAAAATTCTAACTTGTGTTGACTTTTTGTGGGTTACCTAGAAATGTAATTACAAAGCATGTACGTTCTCTTTAGATATGCTTTGTAATTATAAGTAGATGATCTGATCATTTGAAAACAGAAAAAAAAAATATGTTTGGTTTCCAGCCATGAGCTGAATTTTCAAAGACAAGAAAAGCAAGTTAATGTGAAAGCTCTTGTATGGCATTATAATACATCTGAACACTTGAAAATTTTCTATCTCGAACTTCAGAGAAAGCAAAATTATTTCAAGACCTATGAGAGACTTCAGCATAAATCTACCATAGGACTTTTATTTTTATTCTTCTTATTATTATTTTTTTGAGACAGTCTCACTTTGTCACCCTGGGTAGAATGTCATGGCGTCACAGCTCACAGCAACTTCAAAATCCTGGGCTCAAGAGATTCTTCTGCCTCAGCCTCCAAAGTAGCATAATTAGTTATTTTATTAATATCCAGATAATGCTTCATTTTTTTTATAGTATAGGAAACTTAGTATCACCATATCCTTGAGCTCACAGAGTCTGGGTGTACAGTGACAGGGTAGAATCAGGACAAAACGTCATCTGTTTCTCTTACAACATCCCAAGAGCAGCAGTATTTGATATGGCACAAAGTCACAACGCTCAGGTTACCTTGTTAAATTTATCTTTAATCACTTTGGAAAGAAAGAGAGGGAAAAAAATAATACCTTATCATGTACTGTGAAGAGAAAATACTTCAGGATAAAGCATTTCTCCCAGTAGTTTATTATGGAATCATGTCAAACCTAGAAGGAATTTACAGATAATATAGTAAAAGCATATTTGGTGGTTACTTGCATCATGGTCAATAAAACCTTCCACTGCGGTAGTCAGAGGGAATAGTTCTTTTCCTCCACATCGAAAGAGAAAAAGTGGCTAGTTGCAGAATTTTTCAATGTGAATAGACATTTATTTTTATTTTTCAAACATAAATAGTTTTAATCAATGAGAAAGTTCCTTTAAAGCTTTAGGTCTAATATGGAAACATTCTATGTGTGTATACATATATATGTATTATGCAACTCATTAAATGTTGGCTATTTTTTAAGGAAAATGTGAGATATTTCGTCTATTTCCTTATTATAGGTACATAAGGGCAAAACATTTGTGTGTCTAGTCACTTCTTCCCTTTTTAGCACACTCTGTCAAAGGCAGAGAACAGGTGCAGCTCGGGACATAGCTTTGCGTAGCACCACTTCTCATCCCCAGATGTGTGGTGGTTAAGGATAAATTCTCTGGAGTCAAAGCTGTCTGAATTAAAATTCCAACTGTAACATTGCCAGAGTATAATATGGGCAAGCTATTTATCTTTTGTGAGCCTCAGAGTTTTGTCTGTAAATTGGTGATCATAAGAGCATGCCCTTCTTAGTACCTTTGTCAGGATTAAGTTAGATTACCCACAGAAAGTGATTATGTTGAACCTGGCACATGGCACACTCAATACTTTTAGGAGTTATCAGCCCATGCTGTTTGTGAAATAATCCAAAGAACTTATAATGAGATATTATTGTGTACTAATAGATTGAGATTCTCCTCTGGAGAATTCAGCAGTCAAATGTATTTAAGTATAGGACATTTCAGTCTTATCACATTAGTGGCTGGAAATTTGTCTGCTTGTATTTTGTGTCTAGTCATTTTATAGACGTGAACTCATTGATACCACATGATGGCTTCAGGAGGGAAGAGGATATCAATTAACATAAAATGGACACTTTTGCAGCTCTATCCAACTACTGTCTTCTCGTTCTCTGCCCCACCAATTTCTCCATTATTTTTCCTACAGTGAACTTTCTATTGGTTGTTTTCAATGGCCTTCCAGTAAACACAATAAAATGCCACGTCCAGGGCCTATTGTTCATGGTCCTCTATGATACGGCCTCCATTATTTTTCCAGACAAGGTTCACTATGTCCTTTATATATCACACTGCAATCTATCTAAACAGACTGTAGTCCTCTGACACACCTCTCATTTACCCAATCCAGAGCTTTCTCCCTGTGTGGAAATATGGATTACTCTGTAGTTCCTATGTCAAATCTCTCATGAAGTATTCCTTGCTCATGAAATCAGGCTGGTTATCTTTTATCTTATAAATTCTTGTTCAATTTATATTTTGTCCAGCATCTTTCGAATTTTTAGCTATAATCATAAGAAATATATTTTTCATTGTCACACATATCAAGCAGACTTATACACATAAACACATACACACCCCTATACTGAAGCTTCATAAAACAATATTTACCTTATTATTTGCAATGCTGCTCTAAAATGGTGTCTTTCCTTTTTTATTTGGCAAAATCCCTAACTGCAATCTACTGAAGAAATGTAATTACCCTTTAATAGCATCACAACCTTCAGTTTGAAAAACATTGGACCATACAATCCATACAGGACATCCTTTAATATTTATTGGGCATAGACATTATGTTTCCTATCAAACTGAAAATCACTGAAGGTGGCACCATGTGGGACATCAGAGAGTCTTTTACCATATCTAATCCTGGTGCTCATATACATAGTTGCTCAATAAATATTGCAGAAGGAAGGAGGAAGTGATGGAGGAAAATATTTCCAGAGATGTTGATTATGCTCAGAAATAAGCACCATTACTATTTAGAAAGTCAACAGATGGGGATCAGTCAAGCTAGTCACAGGTGAATTTTCAAGACTAAGTCATATACTTTGAAGAATTTCTTCATTATAAACTTAGAAATTTGTGTTACATTATGGAATATAGAAGTAAAAGATAGGTAAAGCAAAATAATTAGCAGAAAATATATAACATACAGGCTGTTTTCTTGCTTTGCGCTGAATGTTGGGGGTGGTTGGAAAGGGTAAACACAAGGATGTGAAGTGCACCTCTTGAGGCTAAAAAAGCTTTTGACTTGATTTCCATAAAGCCTGTGAAAATGCACTTCTGTCATTACTGTCTTTGCTGAAGACATCTCTACATGCTGAATACATCTATCAAATTCTGTGCCCTGTTAAAAAACTAACACTCCCATGTACCTCAAGATTATAAAATTAAACAGTAAATATACTCTATACCATGACATCTGAGATAATGCGCTTTGCTGACATGCCAGATCATTGTTTTTTCTCAGATTCAAGAGAAAATTTATATTTGAGAAGTCATAGTAATGACACACGTTTACTATAATGACATACCCAAGTTGACTGGGATTTAAACATAAGTCCTTAGTTTTCAAAGCCTATTCTCTTAACTAAAATTCTATACTGTATTGTATATACTCTATACAGACCAAGTAATACCATTAAAAAAAAATGCCTTCCACAGATATGAATCCTTTTTCCAAATCTTTTGTAGATACTTTCTGTGTTTTGGTCCTTAACAGTGAATGTTCAAAGACAAGATCAATAAAATAGAGGATTAAAAAAAATACATAAATGCTAATAAACTACAATAATTTTATGTGAAGTAAATCTTTTTACAAATTAAAAATTAATATGAGGGCACATATGATTAGATTACACAGTTAGCTTTTGTAAGTTGTGGTGTCCTTTACCCAGGAAGTATGCCATGTACCTGTGTGATGTACCTGTTGGATGGAACTTACTCCACCCCTTCCCCCCACCCCAGCGTTTAAATTTGATTGAGTTTTTCCTCTCATGTGAGCCTGTAGTTGTTAATCTACTAGCTTCAATTTAGTACTGAGTACATGTGATATTTGTTTTTTCATTATTATGATACTTCACTTAGGAGAATGTTCTCCAAATCCATCCAGGCTATTACAAAATAGCTGGGCCAAAACCTGGGCACTGTGGCTCACACCTGTAATCCCAGCACTCTGGGAGGCCAAGCGCGGGAGTTTGAGACCAGCCTGAGCAAGAGTGAGAACCCATTTCTAAAAATAGCCAGACATTGTGGCAGGCACCTGTAGTCCCAGCTGCTTAGGAGGCTAAGGTAAGAGGATCACTTAAGCCCGAGTTTGAGGTTGCTGTGAGCTATGATGCCACAGCATTCTACCAAGGGGGACAGAGTGAGACACTGTCTCAAAAAAAAAAAAATAGACAAAAGATACAAAATTTCTATCTTTATGATGGCTTAATACTATTCCACAGTATACATATACCACAATTTATTAATCTAGTCATGTGTCAAAGAGCATTTGCATTGCTTTCACGTCTTTGCAACTGGGAACTGTGCCATGCTAAACATTCGAATGCAAATGTCCTTATGGTAAAATGTCTCTTTTTCTTTTGAGTAGAAACCTAGTAAGTGAAATTGCAGGATCAAATGGTAGGGCTATCTTTAATTCTTTGAGGAATCTCCGTCCCTCTTTCTATAGAGGTTGTACTGTTGATAGTTTGCAGTCCTTCTCTCCACAACTGTGCCAGCGCCTGTAGCTTTGGGACCTTGTGATGTGAGTCATTCTCTCTGGGGTTAGGTGATATCTCAAGGTGGTTTTCATTTGCATTCCTCTGATGATTAGGGACAAAGAACATTTTTCAACTGTTTGTTGGCCATTCATCTGTCTTCATGAGAAACATTTCTGTTAATGTCTCTTGCCCAATTTTTAATAGGGTTGTTTGTTCTTTTCTTGCTAATTTGCTTGAGTTCTTTATAGATTCTGGTTATTAGAATTTTATAAATTTTTCAAATTTTAGTATGCAAATATACTTAGAAAACCCCAAGGGCAAACCATGAGACTCCTGGAAGGGATCAAGAAATATATCAAAGTCTCAGGATATAAAATAAATGCACACAAATCATAGCTTCCAGGGGCCCTCAAACTACGGCCCATGGGCCACATGCAGTGGGGGGTGTAAATTGTATTTGTTCCCGTTTTGTTTTTTTTTTACTTCAAAATAAAATATGTTCAGTGGGCATAGGAATTTGTTCATAGTTTTTTTTTTGTTTGTTTTTGTTTTTTTTTTAACTATAGTCCGGCCCTCCAACCGTCTGAGGGACAATGAACCGGCCCCTGGTTTAAAAAGTTTGAGGATGCCTGATACACTAACAAATATCAAGCTGAGAATCAAATGAAAGATACAATAGCCTTCACAGTAGCATCAAAGAAAATGAAATATCTTGGAATATATTTAATAAATGACATGAAGAATCCCCACAGAGAGAACTATGAAGCACTCAAAAAAGAAATAGCAGAGGATGTTAATAAATGGAAGAACATACAATTTTCATGGCTAGAAAGAACCAATATTGTTAAAACATCTATATACAATGCAATCCCCATTGAAAATTCCAATGCATACCTTGAAAATCTTCAAAAAATAGTTCTACATTTCATATGGAACCAGAGAAAACCCTTAATAATGCTACAAAATAAGAACAAATCTGGAGTTATCTCTTTACCAGACCTTATATTACACTACAAGTCTATGGTGATCAAAACAGCATGGTATTGGCATAAAAATGGGGACATAGATCTCTGAAATAGAATATAGAATGTAGAAGTAAAACAGTTTCCTATTTCCATCTAACCTCTGACAAAGCAAAGCATGCACTGTGGAAAAGAATTCCTATTCAATAAATTAATCTGGGATAAGCCACATGTAAAAGATGGAAACTGAACCCGCACTTCTCACCACTTACAAAAATTAACTCACAACAGATAAAAGATTTAAAATCTAAGACATGAAACTATAAAAGCCCTAAAAGAAAATGTGGGGAAAACCTTTTCATTTTACTGGCCTAAAGAAAGAATTTATGAAGAAGACCTCACTGGCAATTATAGTAAAAACAAAAAAAAACTATGTGAAATAAATCTTTTTATACAACACTGAGAGTTAAGTTCTACTTACTTCACTTTGAAAATAATATGGAGTGATAATTTTGCCAACTTTGTTTTAGTAGCCCTATTCACTCATATTTAAATGGAAGTTTTAAGAAATTTTGTTAAAAAGAAATATATATATCACAATATATTATCTTCACTTGCCCATATGATGTTACAATTTTAAAAAATAAACAAATTGAAAATGTGGATTTATGTTGGCTCTGTTACCATAAATTTAATTCTATTGCAATTGTTGGATTTCTTAACATATATTGTCCTTCTTCTGGATATATATAAAATATTTTTGTATTTTATACTTCATATACAGTATATATATGTACAGTGTGTTTTATATTAAGAAGGTATATATTATACTAATATTGACATTTACTACTTTACACATTTAATGTGCTATAAAAATATTTAGTAAAACATCCACTGCCTAGAAAGTGCCCATTTAATTATCTCAGTTGGCAAGGTTAGTTTAGTTAGCTTAAAAATATTGTCAGATTTCAGATTTATACATTTCTTTCTCGTTCTTTTTCTCAGAAATTATTTAGTGTTGGAACCATAAGCTGCTCCTGCCACCTATCCTAAAAATTCATGAAATTACTTAATGAATACAGAGCTAAGCATGAATCCATTGCAAATAGAAAATTAGTTCCAAATCTATGCACTACTGACTGGGTTAGCAGCTGTACAGATAGAAAGATAGAAAAATATTACGTAAGATAGATAGATAGATGGATAGAATAATTTGTTTAAATATTCCAGTCTATTGATGAGCAAAATAAACGCAAATATTAATGCTACTATTTTAACATAATTTATTTTTTCAGATGCTAAAACATCTACTCCTGCGTTGCCATCAATGATTTCTACAACATCATCTACACCAACACCAAATCCTGTTGTCAAATCAACATCTCCTACAGGTACGAATAACTTTTATTAGAATCTCATTTGATTTTAACAAACAAAATTAGTAGTGCTTATATAATTTAGTACAGAAAAATTATTTGGGATCTTGTTTGTGATTGTTATAAAGGTCAACACCATTTTACTATTGTGAAATTCACGTGTTAGTTTGGGTTGCATGCAGAATTCGATGTCTCGGTGGACTTCTTTAATGATATCCTTTTGGTTCACTTCCCGTTTGAATGTGATGCTTTTGTGACTGTTACATACACAAAGTTTATTTTTAGAGAAGAAAAACCTTCATGTTCTAAGTCATAAAAATGTCTTTCTAAATATTCCATTTCTTTCCTTAATCAGCACACAGCCAATAAGGTGGAACAATATTAATAACAGACTGGTTTTGTTGGTTGAATTGTGCTGACAATTGATTTAACTCATAGGTTTCAGTAGCAATGTCATCATTATTGTTACTGCATTGAGTGACAACTACTGCATGTTTTCTGGCTAGATATTAAAGAAGATTACTATCCATACATTTTTAAAAAGCCATTAGAACCTTTCAATTAAAAAAATCTAACAGGTTGTCAATGCAATCTATACTGCATTGCCCATCCTGCAACACACATAAAATAAGGCTTATTATTCAGGTGCATAATCAATGGAGGAGAAAAGTGGACTGGGCAGAAGCTCTGGTTAGAATGCTAAGGTTATAGAAAGATCATACAATCCTATACCCTAATAAATAGATGACTGAAATTCCTACTGCTGTCTTTCTCACCTCTGTTACTCCCTTCATTTTCATTCTAAGACCAAACTCAAACACATGCAGAGGACCACTGAGGGCTAGTTTGTTAGGTTTGAACAGGGTAATGATTCTCAGAGATAAACAATGTCATAATAATTTTCCATTATTTCTTCAATGTTTGATTCTAAGATGAAACAAAACCACGTCTGATAACTTAACTCTTGGTGACTCTTAGAGTGGGATACTGAACCACCCTTCTTGGAAGCAAGTAAATAGAATACTTGAGCTTATATCTATGTGTATATATATTGACACATACATATATATTCTCTTTTTTGGACACTTTCACTGACTTATATTATTCAATTAAAAGAAATTAAACTTTATATTCTTTTGATGTTCTCTAAATGAGTTATAAATTATTCACATACAATCATAAAAACTATAATGGGCCAGAGAAGTTTCACTTTTTCTTAATTTTTATTATTAAAAATGTCCAAATGTACCCAAAAGTGGAGATTACTGCAATTAATCTCCGTATATCCATTTTCGCCCATTAATATTTATCTAGATTTGACCACATCTACTTAATTTTTCTTTTTTTTTTCTCCTTCCTGCCTTCTTTCTTTTTCTCTTCTCTTTCTTTTTATTTGGTTGTCAAAGTATTTTGAAGGAAATCCAGATTTCATGGCATTTTATCTCTATGTGTTAAACATGCCTCTTAAAAAATATACACAGTTTATTACAAAGTTGTATGCCGTTATAAAATCCTCCAAATAATAATACCTTACCTCATCTATTACTTATTAAGATAAGTTTTCAGGATTAATAATCTAGTAACTATGAATCTCTTAGTGGGAGGAAGGAAGGGTACTTTGGGGGTCCCCAGTGAGAGCTGCCAAGAGAGTGAGACAGAAGGGAGGTGCTGGGAAGGCAGGCTCCTACGCTGCTGGGAACCAGCATGAGAAACAGAAAGTCTGTCATGGTGGCCAGACTAAGCAGAGGCAAGGGTCCTTTTTTTCTGGCTAACTTGATCACCATCCATGTACTAAAAGTGGAGGGGAGTTGGACTCTTGTAGACTAGCTACTAGCTACTGGCAGTTCTCCTAAAGGCAGTGCAATTAACACACAGTAGTAAAGACACCGAGAGCCTTGTCTCAAATTCTCACATTCTGAGCAGTGTTTTGGTATTTCTGACTTCCTAATTTCAGGCCAGAGAAGTTTAAATATGAAGGAGTTGTAGACATTGTTCCATCCTCCCACCATTTTTAAATCACACAGTATTACCCCCTAAAATATTCCCAAATTTTGTCTATATGGAAGAAGTTCCTTATTTTTTCTCCCTCATGGTTAACATGTTTTTCTTGGCCACAAAGAAAGCATTTACTGGAAAAATACAACATGAAGAAGCTACTTTATCTTCATTTGAAGTCTTCCCAATTAGATTTCCTTTGTTTATAGGTCAAAGCAGTTGGTTTAATAGTGCTTATGTCCATCTAAATCACATAAGCTTTCTTTCTCTTGCCCGTGGCAGAAATTCTATCATCAGAAAAGTGGAAAGTGTGCAACTGAGATGAGAATTTTTCTTGCAGCAACAGAGTCACTGAAGTGGCAGAAGTGATTAATAAAGCTTTGCCAGGAGTGGGGCTTGCATCCAGAGACTTACCCAATTAGAGAGATGGGACTTGATCTCTTCCTAGATACACATCAACTGCACTACACATTTTATGGAAAGGCCAAATGGCAAGGACTAAAAATCAACATTTGGCCATTATCAAACATTATAAAACGAACTTTTAGCATATAAAAAAAAAAATCTTAAATTCTTATTTTAAAATGTGATTATTCAGCATGATTTTAAAAACATTTAATAATCAAATATTTTTAAATAAGTTGAATTATAATGCAAGCATGAAACTTTCCCAGTTCTGTTACTAAAAATTTCTGGTATGAAAATAGACATTTAGTTTCATCTGAGGTCAGCAGAGGAGCCAGCTCTTTTTAGCCATCAATCTCACATAGGGTTTAGAAACAGTGATTTTCAGGTTGCTCATCGTCTCTGCAGAAACTGACAGATAAAACTATAACATGTAGACTGTTTAAAAACACTCATGGACATTTATTTGTTAAAATTTCTGACTAATTAGTCCCACAAAACAATTTTTCATTTTTCTACATAGTCTTTCTCCTTTTTTCCATTATCTTTTTCTTCCTTGTCAAGTTGGACTTGGGAATGAATTACCTGGGATATCTTTGTACATAACTTTTTGGCTGCTTCTTTTCCTGGATTTTAAATAAAAGTAAATTTAAGTAAAAGTAAATTTAAGTAAAATTTAAGTAAAAGTAAATTTAAGTAAAAGTAAAATTGACATTTTGCTTTTAGTTTTAGTAAAATATGAAATGTTTAGAAATTAAACATTTTCTTGAAACACTTGTGGCTTAAATAAAGTTGAACATAGTTCTAAAAAGTCATTCTTGCACATTTCCAAAACACCTTACAGAGAGCAGAATTATGATGTTCTATATAGAAATTGTAGTTAGCATTAGTTACTACAACATTTTACTCTTGTAATAATAAATAAATATGCATATATACTTCAGAATTTTAACATATCTAGCACATAAGGAAAACTTCACTGTAAGTGTTAAGTAAAAAACCTACGCATATTTGAAAGTGAATATTTATACATTAACAATCTAAAATAGTGTCATTGTTCTCACCATAAAAAATGCTATGTGAGGTGCTGCATATGTTAATTAGCTTCATTGTGATAATTTCACAGTGTGCTTATATCAAAGCATCACCTTGTATACTTCAAATATACATAATTTTTTTCTTTGTCAATTGTACTTCACAATAGCTGAAAAAATAAAATAAACAAAAAAATAAAAAATAACATGCCACATTTCTGCTCCAGGTATTATTATAATAATTATATATACTGAATGTTAACACAATGACAAGATGGTGTACCACCATTTAGTTCTTCAGTTTTGCAAAGACCAAGGTTAAAACCAAAGAAGAATGGAAAATTCCAGCTGAATGCTGAATCCAAAGCTCAACTTTATTATATGTCTTCTCTTTATCAAACACAAAATCATAAATGAAAATGGCCAAGAGTCAGAGCATGTATCAAAAATACTTGTACCCCCTTAATATTTAGAAATTTAACAAGGAAGAAAATAGTCAAGGGATTTGAAAACCCAGTAACTTGTATACCAGCTTGAGTGATAGAGTAAGAACTCAAACCCTCCTCAAAAAGAAAAAAAAAAAAAAAAAAAAAAGGCACCCACTTGACACTTTCTCAATGTTCATTTATCATTATCATTATATGTGTCCTAATTGATTTCTATGCTTTGAATTTTTAAGCATATGTGAGACATATGCCAACGTAAAATAGTGATAAGGTAATTTTAAAAATCCAGTTCAGCTTGTTAATAGTACTAAGACTCTCCAAGGTAGTGATGGCATGAAAACCAAGGCACCATGTCTGGCTAGAGGGATGTTTTAATTATATCGTCATGTCTTTACTTTTTAGATGTTAGCGTCACGTGAGTGGGCAATGCAAAAGTCTCTAATCTAACTTTTAGGAAGAAAGTTCCCTTTGTTGGTTTCTTCTTTTAAAATATAACCACATAAGAGTCTGGAAGACTTTCAGAAGGTGATAGGGCTTAGCAGCCTTCTACGTTACAGTATAATTTACAAAACTGTCTATAACAGCCTCTTTCCATTGCTACAATAATCTCAGTTCCTTAATAAGTAGTGAGAACAAGGAAGGAAATAGTGGACAAAACCATCACTACTTGCTTGGAAGTTTGTCTTCAGCCGTTCTGCACAGGTCTTATCTTCTTCTTGTAATTTCTTATTATCTTCTGATTTATTCTTTAAAACTCTCCTTTGTCCTAGAATTTTAAAGCATTAGACTACTTGTGCAATGCCCATAGTTTCTCCCCAAATACAGCATGCTTGCTTATAAGATCCAAGATTTCATACATGTCATTTAGCAAATATAGGACCTGTGCCCTAATCATAAAAGGGCATAAACAGGGCATAAAAGGGCATAAATCTAAACATTTTAAGAAAGAAGAGAATACTGTTATGGAAAGTGTATGTCAAACTGATGAATCACTTTGACTACTTAAGGCAGATTATTTTTTTCCCATTGTTGATCCTCATGTCCTGTGAGAGTGCCCCCTCATTTGAAATGACATTTACTGAAGCCGACAGTATGCCAGAAATTATTCTTCATGTTACTCACTGAAAAGATGACTAAGAGGTGGATAGTGCCTTCACAGGGCTAAGAGGGGGCCTCAGAACTTAAAGAATGTTTTCATGAATGAACAAATGAATTTGGGGAATTGCAAGTTTCTTTATGATTTTTTTAGGAGGGATTGGAAGTTTTAATGCTATAACTAAGTCAACAAAAGAAAATGTACTTCTGAAAAAGAAGAAAAAAAAAAAAAGGAGGCAATGTAATTCTAGCTCCTAATGACCAAGTCATTTTTCCCACAGGAAAAAATAAAATGATTTTAAATAATTAGAAGTTAGAGTTTTCGCAATAATTTTTTGCATGTTTAAAGATACCGGGTATCAATCTTCCATAGAAATTTGCTTTGGGGGCCTGTCATACAAAACTAGGTGTTGTTTTCTTCTTTGCTTTTTAAAATCAGGCCTCTCAAGTGGTCAATAGTTGTATTCCTTATTGGAGAAAAGAAGCTGGAAAATGGAAAAATTAAAGGAAAGCAAGGGCTTACTCACTACCTCTGCGGAATGATTCCAGTCCATCTCCAGATTTGACTCACTTGTATCTATTCCTTAACAGGTGAGATGAGATTATGATTAATAATAATGTCATCTATCTTATCAAACTAGGAACAACCAGCAATGAATCATTAAAAACATCTCTGGTGTCAACAGTTTCTTCATTACCAACAATTAAAGATGAAGGTGAGTAATGATTCATTTTGCCACTATTTTTAAAATACATATTACTCACATGCTATACTAGTTACACCTGTAATGTGCACAATTCAATAGTTTTTAGTATATTCACAAGATTGCACAACCATCACCATAATCTAATTCCAGAATATTTTCATCTCTCCAAAAGGAAACCCTGAATCCATTACCAATCACTGTCCCTTCCCTCTTTTCTCAGCTGTGGGAACCACCAACCTACTTTCTGCCTTTATCATGGATATGGAGGCATTAAGGAAACGTAGGTAGAGGTTATAAAGTAGCAGATATATAAGATGAGCAAGACTAGAGATCTAATGTACACCATGAAATTATAGTTAATAAAACTGTACTAAGCAAGAAAAGAAAAAATGCAGAAGTTGGTGACTGTAATGTACAACAACAGCAAAAACCATGCTTTACAAGCCTTCTTTATTCCCAAAGAGCTCACTATATATAATAATAACCAAGTGTAATAATTGAGACACATAAGGTTGACAATTAAGTTCACAAACTCATCCTAGAAAAACTACTACTATACTGTAATCCAAATTATGTAATCCTAAATGAATAAATCTAATGATCCACTTCCACCTCTCAATTAAAATCCATAAACTCTCCTTATCAAGTTTAGTTAGTTGTTTTGACCACACATTTAATTCCTAATGTCCTCATTTATTGTTTCTGCCAGTAAATGTAATTCCCCAAAATATAAAAGATAAGTCTCACATCAACAATTTCAAGATAATTATGAATCATCCCTCTCCTTCACACTTTCCTCCTAGCTCTATGCAATGGTTTCCACTTAAAGGGAAGGTTGTACTCAAGGTCTCTTCTCTGACTCCCTCAAATCTTGTGAGTTAAATTCCCCTATTTCCTATGCTTTGTCTTTCATGCATCCCAGCTATACCACAAGCTAAGACTTAAAGACATGTATTTCAAAAATACAAGTCCTAATGTAAAGTCAATTGTTATCTTGATATAGTAATTGTCTTATAAATCAAATATTTCTCAAGCAAAAATCTGTTTGTCAAACACTTATTATTGACTATACTTGCTGTGCTATTCACACCTGTAGATCAAAGCCAATACACCTGGTTAACTATGAGAAAGTGACTAGAAAGAAAATCTGGAGGACAATAAAGTATTTAATTTTAAAGTTTAGTTTTAAAATGTATTTTCTTCTCCTCTGAGGTCTATATTGCTTTGGGTAGTTTGCCCCTTTTCCTTTCTTGGCAGTATTCCAGAACAGACTATGTGTGAACCCAAAGTGCAATTGGGCAAATTTTCTCAAGACGGTAACATAAGTTCACGAGTCTCATATCTTAATAAATGTTAGTTACCTATGTACAGATCCTTCCTTCTGCAGGTGGGGATAAAGCATTTCTGTATATAGTTTGAAAATGGATGGTGGGGTGGCATTAGTCTCCACATGGTTTATCCTGTTCATTTGGGGTCCACCACATCTATTTAAAAATAGACTCATTTACTTTAAAAGCGTTCAGTGCTCCTCCATTGCTTGCTTGAGGCTGTGCAATTGACAACCTGTCCTGAACTGAGTGCAGGCTGTAACTCCACTCACATTTGCAAAGTACATTCCTTACCAATAATAGGTAATTTTCTAAGAAAAATCTTCAGCATGGTATCCCCAGCTATTCTATTATCTCACGCTTCTCTGATTATTTTTCTAATCTGGCAGCCTTCCACATCTTTCTTAGCTATACATTCTCTTTTCTCCCATCAAGATTGTTGAGTCTGCTTGACACTAAGAATTCTCTAGGCAATCAGGATGGCCTTTTCATGCTTTTCAATTTCACCTCAGCTGAACAATTCTTCTCCAAAGATTTCTGAAGAGGAACCCCTGTTCTGATGCCCCCCAAACATATGTTGGAGTTTCTCCTTCTTCAAGTGTTGACTTTCTGCACCCCACGTGGCCTTTCCCACTTCCATGCAATAGCGAACATTAATTTCTGTTTTCCTGCTACATTAAGACATGTTTCTACTTGCTCGAGTGTTTCCCTTTCAATTTAATACTTCAAGATGTCTGTCTCGAAAGCTTGTAACCATTTCCACTCATTCTTGTAACTATTTCCACTCATTCTCATGCAGGGTTAACACTGTAGTATGTATTTAAATGTACTTCACTTTTGTTTGCGTACCAATTCCTGAAGCTTTCTTACCTGAAGGAAGACATATATACCATCTATGAGGTCTTTGGCAGACTATCAGTTTCCCCAGCTTGAATCCCACAAATGCTTTAAGAATCTGAATTACACAGTGGATGCTCTTCCCGTAGGATGGAAGTTGACTGGCTTCCACCTTCTGGAAGGTGCCTGCTATTCTTGCTCTATCCTGCTCTGTGATAGGAATGCACTAAACTTTCCTCCCATCTCCAGCTAACATCGAGCATGAACCAAATGGCATGTCTAGACCAAAGTTCCTCATACTAGACTTTGAAAAGATGGAAGAACTTTTTGTTTTGCTTTTATAATATTTATGCTCCCTGTTATCGTATTTCAATATTATTTTTGAAAATCTCAGCTTTTCTCTTTTGTTGGTAATTTTTCTGTTTCTTTCTTCAAAAGACGTGAACTAAGCATAATCCTATTTACTTCCTGTTGTTCCTTCTCCCTGGCTATTCCAGTCTTTAATTACCATGAAGCATGAGAACCATGGTGCCATCTTTAACTACCACCATTTCCTTGCCATTCTTTGCCCAGAGTTAGGACCAATTAACTTGTACATCAGAAAGGTTTGAATTCAGGTCCTGGTTCTCCCCTGTTACAATTTACATGCTTGTGAAGAAATTATTTCTCTGATTACACACAAAATAACGGTCATAATGATTACTTAATTCATAAGATTATTCTGATGATCATACAAGACTATCCACAGCAGGTACATGGAAAGGTCTGATGTCCCTCTACTTTCTTTACAGTAATTAACTATTCCCCCCAAAAGCAAACATTTAAATGATAGATTTCTAAATCTTGGTCAAAAGATTTTCAGTGATTAACCTTCTGGCTGAAAGTGGATGTTAATATGTATATGAATAGGAATCTCTAGTGATTTGTTATACCCCTGATGCCTGCTTGTTCTTACAGAATTAAGAACCACAACCAATGGTACCACAAAGAATGAGTCCATCATTACAAATGTAACAGAGGCAAATATTCCACTTTCAAAGGCTGTCTCAACATCACAAAGTTTCCAAAACAAGAGTAAGTATGATTTGTGTTCATGGGTCAAACTGCTGTGTTAGATAGAACTAACCTCAGAAGGTTTTTGACCCACAATTGTCAAGAAATCATGCCCCAATTATTTTCTCTCCTAGTCTGTACCAAACAGACAGACACGTGGCAAGTTTAGTTATACTTTATCCCATTACAGCCACAAATAGATGGGTGCCAGAGAAGATTAATGCAAGGCTGGGCAGAAATCTATGTTATTATCTGTCACAAAAAAGAACAGCTCCGCCAACATATTAGACACCTTTGATGAAATGGAAAAATTCTTAGAAAGAAATACATCATTAAAATTCACTCAAAAAACATAGAGGTCTGAAAAGATCTACAACAATGAGAAAAACTGAAATAAAAATTGCGAATATTTTATGAAGAAAACTCTAAGCCAACATGGCTTCAATTGTGAATGCTACAGAATATTTTCAAAAGCTGCAATACCAATTTTTTCCCAAACTCTCTCAAAAAGTAGAGGAGGAGGGAATGCTGCACAGAGTAATTCTCAGAGGCCAGTATTACCCAGATACTAAAGCTAGAAAAAAAAAGAAAAAGCAAGTAAGGAAAACTATAGCTCAGTATGCCTCATAAACACAGATTAAATATCCTTAATAAAATATTAGCAAATTTAGTAACAGATAAAAAAGGAATAAAAATACAAACAAGTAGATGTGTTGCTAAAAAATGCAAGGTTAGCTTAACATATAAAAATCAAATAACACAATACACTATAATAGTACAATCAATACAAGCAACAACATTTGACAAAATCTCACATCCACTCATGAAAAACTCTCAGTGAACTAGCAACAAATATGACTTCTTCAAACTGATAAAAGGCATCTACAAAAAGTCTACAGCTAAATAATATCTAATAGCATAAGACAGTGTTTTCCTCTTAAGATCTGGCACATAACAAAGATTTCCATTCTTATCACTTCTATTAAGCACTGTGGCCAGAGGTTCTAGACAGCACACTCAGCAATGGATAATGGATAAGTCCTCAAAGGAATAAATGTAACAGTTTTTATTAGCAGACTATTCAATCATCTATGTAGAAAATTTAAAGAAGTTATAATGAAACTGCTAGAACCAATAAAGAGTAGTTTGTGTCACAGAAGATATACAAAATAAATTGTATTTCTGCATGTTAGCAATGATAATCTAAAATTAAGAAAATAATTCCAAGTAAAGTATCAGAAGAATGGAAGAGCAAGTATCCAATATACTCAATACTAATATGAAGCCAGTTGACAATATAACACACACTCACCACAAGAGAAAAACTCAATTTAATTCAAGTTGGGAGAAGGGATGAGGAGAGATGGGAAGAGGCAAGGAGAGAGGGGATTGGTGTGCTCCCACCTAGTGGGCACAATATAAGGGTATATGGCACACCTCCTGGGTACAGGACACAACTACAATAGGGACCTCATATAACAAACTCAAACTTGGTAGCTTAATCATATGTATCCTCATATTATTATGAATGTTTTAAAAAGTGACTAAAAATAAAAGAATTCCATTCATAATGATAGGCTCAAAAAGTATAAAATGTATAGAAATTAATTTAATACTAAATGTGCAAGATTTAAACACTAAACTATAAAACAACTTGGTGAGAAATTACATATGAAGTCTAACTATGAAGTTCACAAACTTGTCCCAGAAAAAGTGCTACATACCTGATTGCTGAATATCAATATGATCACCTTAAAGTCCTAGGGAAGCTATGCACTGATGCTAATGTCTAGTCCACCCTTCAAAGAAATTTTGGAACTCTTTCTGGAATGGCCATCAAAGCCACACTTGTATTACCTTGTATGTCCTGAATGTCACCAAAATGTCACCCTTTGATATTTCCTTCATCTTCAGGTAAACAAAAAAGCCACTGGAGGCCAGATCTTGTGGGTAGGGTGGTTATTCCAATACATGTATTTGTTTACTGGACAAAAACTCCCTCACAGACAGTGCCGTGTAAGCTGGTGCATTGTCATGTTGTAAGAGCCATGAGTTGTTGGTGAAAAGTTAAGGTCATTTTGTCTAATGTTTTCACTTCCAATTAGTAAACTTTTTAACTATTTGTCCAGTTGATACAAATTCATAATGAACAATCCCTCTGATATCAAAAACTGTAAGCAACATCGGTTTGACTTGATTTGGACTGAGGCAACATTTTTGGTCATGGAGAATTGGCTGACTTCCCTTATACACTTTGATGCTGTGTTTCAGGGTCATATTGCTACACCCACATTTCATCACCAGTGATAACATGGCCCAAAACATCATCCTGCCTCTCCAAAAGGTCTTGGAAAATTTAGACTCTCCTTTGCTTTTGTTCATCAGTTAGCTCCTTCAAGAACATTTTTGCACATATCTTTCTCATGCCAAGATTTTTAGTTAAGACTATGCTAACTATTTCTCTATAGACTTCTCATAGTCACAAGTGATTTTTTCCATACAAGTTGATGAATTTTTGCAATGTTTTCATCAGTTCTGCTCATTACTGGCCACCCTGACCTCTCTTCATCAGTGGTGCTTTTTCTTTCCTCAGAAAAACATTTAATCCATTCATATACTGCTGTTTTCTTCATGGCATTATCCCCATAAACTTAGATTAATGTATCTATAATTTCACTTCCAGTCTTAACAAATTTAATAAGAAATTTACAAATGTTTGTTCATTGCTTTAATTCAAGCACTAACAATCTCAGAATAGCAAACAAAAATACGCAACAACAATAAAGAATGCCACTTAGAAAGACACTGTCACATGTCGACATGAACACAGTTGTGAGACATTGATATTCCAAGGTTATGAAACCTTACTGAGTTGTTTGTATGGTGCTGCCAATGTAAGCACACTATGGCAAGTTCATGAACTTAATCGTCATACTGCATATCTAAATTAAGAAACATCATATGTTCATGGGTTGGAAAACTCCATAACTTAATGACAATTCTTTCCAAGTGTCAATAATTGATTAATACAGAGAAGGCAACCCTTATCTGAAACTCATCATGTTTTTTCAGAAATTAATGAATCGATCCTAAAATTTAGTGGACATGAAATGAACCTAGAATAATTAAAACACTTTTGAAAGAGAATAAAATTGAAGGAGTTCTACAACAAACCAATTTCAAAACTTACTCTAAAGCTGCAGTATCAAGTATAAACCTCAATAATCTTGTGTTCAATGACATATAGTATAATTGTATTTATATTAAATATATAGAAAAGACATTTTATAGGACAGAAAGCAGCTGTAGCTAGAGGTGGGAATGGGGATAGACTGCAAATAGGCTCAAGGGAGATGTTCCTATTGACAGAAACACTATAAAATTGGATGTGGTGGTGGTTGTAGAACTCTGCATGTATTAAAAATTATTACTTGCATTCTTGCATACTTAAAATGAGTGAATTAGCATATATGTAAATAATATCTCTATAAAGCTTTGTTAAAAAACAAAAGAAAAGCAAATGTTTGGCTTAGCCAATCAAATTTCTTTCTGCATGATCGGACTAGAATACCCAAACAAATAAAACATGAGAGTCTGCTCTAGGACCTTAAAATGACAAGTTTTAGTAGAGTGAGTCTGAGACAGGTCAATTCATGTGCCACCTGAGACATAGGGAAGTGGATAACCCCCATGATTTCTGACAGCATTGTAGTTCCAGATTCCTCACAACAAGTAATTTCCACATTCACCTCTGTGATATAAGCAATCTATTCACATAGTCAGACAATCTGATGAGAGAAGTTAGGAATCTGTCATACAGTCTCATCAGATACCATTTACATGTACTATAAATAATGTATTATTGGCATATCTATCATCCTTAATGAGAAATAGTTACAGATGACTCACAGTCTCTTTTTCTAAAGTAAAAGAGATGGCAAGTAGGATGGTGGCTTCCCAAGACCTACTCCTGACCAGAAACACCAGGAATGCCATTTTTCACTTTTTTATTATAATACTCTTAATCACAACATAAAGAAGGTTGTCAAAAGAAATCTAATGTCACACCATAATTGTCAACTAAGAATTATTTGTGATGGGACAGTCACCCACAGAGGAATCTAAGAGCAAGATTATCTCTTCTTCATATGTAGAATATTTTCTGAGGTAGCATTTTGGCTTCTAAGTAGTATATATTTCACAGTCAATATATGTCTGAAAGAGGCCTCTAGAAAACAAATACTTGTCTACTTCATAACATTAGGGTCCCTAATATCAACAATAATAAAACTATGTATGTATCTTCAAAGTGTATGCAGCTTCTGGAAGAATAAACTCAAGTAACTTGTACTCTGCACTAAATACTCATTCAGTGGCTGATGATAAGGGAACTGTCATTCAAGGTCTGCAATTTATGAAAATTAGTACTTATATAGAAGTATGTGCTCAGCTTCATGAGTCACTTAAGATTCTTAATTTCACTTTAATTCATGAAGTAAAATGTTTTCTCTATCTCAAGTCTAGGGACTATTGTATTTATTTGGCTTCTACACACAGTTTGAAATGGCTTGATTCCAAGTAGTTAAAAAATACATCAAAGCCACTTCTTAAGAAATGAAACACCCTGGAAAGCAAAGCAATGAAATAAAGGTATTTACTGCTGCCCTTTGTATTTGCCATGTGATTAACCAACTCTATGCTAATTCTTTTAGATATCTGTTTTAAAATGCATTCCTTGTGTAGCCATTATTCCCCAGATATCACTTTCTTCAAGATTTTTACTGCTCAGCATGGATTCTACTTGATAAAATGAGTTTGTACCCTTTTCCATTTTCCAAACGACAAAGCTAGGACTTCTCCCAGATTCCTTGTTACTGCAGTACCACTCCCTTTCCACTCTTCACACACATACACATTCAGAATTAACAAGCTAGGACAAAGAGATAGAGAGGAAACAAGACAAGCTTCTCTTAAGGGAAAATTGAACAGGTGAAGAGTCATCTCCCTCTTAAATATTTGATCTCAAACTAGAACAAGTGCACATTTGATTTAAAGTAGATGCGTTAGTGAGGTTTGCTGCTTTACTTTGAAGAAAGGTGAAATGCAAATAAAAAAAGATACATATCCTCAAAATATTTCTCTTTGATTTTTTTCCCCCATTATCTTAGAATTGTGTTTCTCCTGCTTTACAGGACATAAATTCCTAAAACCTTAGAAGTTTTAAGATAGGAATAGTTATTAATTCAGTGCTCTGATTTTATTGTTAAAAATGTGGGCCTTTTGAATTAATTAACAAATTAATTTATACACTAAAAGATTTTAAAGCATCAGCTGTGTGCCTCTAGCTTTTGAGAAGCAGCTGTGTACTAGCAGGACAGGAAATCTACTTTCAAGAAATCTGCTTTCTAGTGGATGAAAAAGACAATAAGTAATTAAATATGGATCATTTAATTATAGTCAGACATATTCTAAACAATAATAAAACAGAATAAAGAAAAAGCAAGCAATAATGGTGGTGCCAGTTTTCTGAGGGTGCTCAAAAAAGCTCTCTCTGATCGAGTGATATTGAGAAGGGCACTATATAGAGGCAAGGAGTGAACATATGGATACCTGGGGGAAGGAAAATTCAGAGAAGAGAAATACAAAGCTCACTGGCCCTGATATAGAGATGGTTTCCAGTTATTTGAGTAACAAAGAAGAGGCATCTATGGCTGGAGTGGAAGGAATGAAGAGAAGAATAGGTGGTGGATTCCATCAGACTAGAAAGCTGAGGCCAGTGCAGGGCAAAGCAGACCATGGTAAGAACAGTGAATTTCATCCTAAGGGGATGCACAGTATGAGGAAGAGTTGACCATAGAACAATGATAAGATCTTATTTGCAGATCTGAAACTATAAAACTATTAGAATGAAACATAGGGGAAAACCTTCTTGATATTAGTGTGGGCAGTGATTTTTTTTTTTTCTTTTCCTTTTTTTTTCTTCTTCTTCTTCTTTTTTTTTTTTTTTTTGGATATAATCCCAACAGCAAAGGTAACAAAACTCAAATTAGATGAATGAAATTGTGTCAAACAAAAAAGTTTCTTCAAAGAAAAGAGAACAATCAACAGAGTGATTAGAAAACCTACATAATGGGAGAAAATATTTGCAAGTCATACATCTGATAAAGGGATAACATAGAAACTCAAGCAATTTATTGGCAACAACACAAATAATCCAATTTAAAAGTGGACAGAAATGTAAACAGACATTTCTCAAATAAGACACACAAATGACAAACAGGCATATGAAAAAAAAAATGCTCAGTATTACTAATGATCAAGAAAATACAAATTAAAACCACAATGAGGTAGAACCTCATATCTGCTAGAAAGGCTAGTACCATAAAGACAAAAGATAGAACGCATTGGTGAGGATGTGGGGAAGAGGAAACCTTCATATACTGTTAATGGGAATATTAGTATGGCCATTGTGAAAACTGCATAGAGATTTCTCAAAACTTAAAATACTGAAGAGAACTATCATAGAATCCAGCAATCCCACTGCTGGATATTTATCCAAGAAAGTAAAATAAGTATTTTAAGGAGATATCTTATTTCTGTGTTTCTTGCAAAAAATATTCAAAATAGCCCACATATGGGATCAAATTAAGTGTCTATTGACAGAAAATAGATAAAGAAAATATGGTGTATATATACACAATGAAATAGTGTTTATCCTGGAAAAAAAAGGAATATCTGTCTCCTAAGACAATATGGATAAACCTGGAGGTCATTAGGATCAGTGAAATAAGCCTGGTATAGAAAGAAAATACAGCATGGTTGCACTTATGTGTATAATCTATGAAAAGTTTAACTCAAAAGCAGAGAGTAGAATGGTGGTTTAAGGGGACAGAAGTGAGGAGTTAGGAATGAGAGAGGGAATAAGAAGATGTTGGTCAAAGGATATAAAGTTTCAGTTAGGAGAAATATGTTCTGGAGGTGTATTTTACAACATGTTGTCTGTAGTTAATAATAATGTATTGCATTCTCACCACACACAAAAAAATACCCAGTAAGTATGTGGTGACAAATATACCAATCAAGTATGTTTAATGATTCCACAATGCATACATATATAAAAACATCACATTGTACTCCATAAATAGACACAACTTTTACTTATCAATTAAAATTATTATTTATGTGTATCTATATATGTATCTGGAGATGGTGCCAAAAAAATGTATATGCATTTTGAGAAAGGAAAAAACTGTATTAAAATTGTAATACTCAATATATGTATACTGATAACATTTGTTATCTTTTGGGTCTTGTATCTTTTATAATTACAGAAGTCAAATCTAACTTCAGTATTACAATTGTATTAAAAACTGTATTTAAATTGTAATACTGAATATATGTATTCTGATAACATTTATTATCTTTTGGATCTTGTATCTTTTGTAATTACAGAAATCAAACCTAACTTCAGTATTACAATTTTAATACAATTTTTTCCTGTCTCAAAATGTGTATACATTTTTGGTACCCTCCATATATCTACATATAACTCCTGAGGGCCATAGGTCTGGCTATGAGGGGTTGTTCAACTTTAATAAAAGAGGTCCTGCAAGATTATGTAATTCTCAAGACAGAGAAAGCTGGAGATGAGATCTGTCATCCATTGGAAAGTTAACTTAATACTGTGTTTTTATATGGATTTATCTAATTCTGTAGCTTAACAGTGAGATCTTCAGGGACACAGAACCTCTCTCTCATGTGGAACAGAGCCCCAAGCACCCAGAAGAAGGCTAAATATTTGTGATATTATACCATAGAGACAACAAATGATAGAGTAAAGTAGAAAAATAGAGGAAGGAATCTTCTGAAGGCTCCACCAGCCACTAAAAAGGGAGAAGTCATTTTGGGAAAAGTAAAACCATATGAGTGAAGGTCCATTGGAAAGAAAATAGAATTTGTTTGTTGGAGTGCAAGCAATTTTAAGGCCTTCATTAGCTTTAGACTTTCTGACTTTGATTCCCCATTTCAAACATATTAAAATGCTGCCACATTCCACATTAAATGAAATTTATAGATTATAATTTATTAATGTTGTAAAACATATAAATGTCTTTTTAAAAGATATAAAAGTGATAAAAAGTGAGTGCCCTTTATTCAAAATGCATAGGAGCAAAAGTGTTTGGATTTCAAATTTAACAGTTTAGAACATTTGAATTTTACTTAATAGTTGAGGATACCAAATTCAAACATCCAAAATCTGAAATACTCCAATGAACATTTCCTTTGAAGGCAACATCAGGACTGAAAAAGTTTAAAATTTTGTAGCATTTTAGATTTCAAATATTTAGACTTTATATCCTCAACCTATATGGGTTTTGTTGACATAACAAGTGAAACATTTATTAATTTAGATTTTGCTGCTTTTTCCTCTTATGTTGGAGCAATAATTTTTGAGATCTCAAAGGTTTCCCCAGGCCTGAAGAAAGACTATAAATCCCAAATACAGGTACCATAGATCCTAATGAATAAAACAGCTCTAAAAATAAAATAAATAAGATAAAATAAACCTCCCAGCAAAGAAAATCTCAAGATCAAATGGCTTCACTGGATAATCCCACTAAAAACCTAAAGAATATACACCAATACTTCTTAAAATAATTGAAGAAGAGAGACACTTTCAAACTTATTCTATAAAGTTAACATTACCCAGATACCAAAATCAGACACAGCAACTACAAGGGAAGAACACTGCTGATCAGTGTGCTTGATGAATATTGAGACAAAAATTCTCAATAAAGTATTAGCAAGCCAATTTCAACAATACATTATGAAGACTATATTAGATATCATGATACAAGTAGGATTTATTTGTGGAATGCAAGGATGGTTTAACATACGAAAATCAATCAATATAATGTACCATGTTAGCAGAATGAAAACTAACAGCTATATGTTAACCTCAATTAGTGCAGAAAAAGCATTTGACAAAATTGAATACCTTTTCATGATAAAAACAATCAAAAACCAGAAATAGAAGAAAATTGCCTCAACATAATACAGGCCATATATGAAAGGCATACAGGTAACATATATTCAACAATGTAAAACTGACTGCTTTCCCGTTAAGATCAAGAACAAAGCAAGGATGCCCACTCTTACCACTTCTATTCAACATAGTACTGAAAGTCCTACTCAGAATAATCAGGCAAGAAGAAATAAAAGATATCTAGATAGGAAAAAAAATAGTGAAATAATCTCAGTTCTTGGATAACATGCTCTTGTATGTAGCAGACCCCAAAAGTTACACAATACACACACACAACATGCTAGTATTAATAAATGAATTTAGCAAAGTTATAGGGTACAAAATAAACAAGTAGAAATCAGCCCTATCTTTACTAACAATACACAATCATTATAGGGAATTAAGACAACAAGGCCATTTATAATAGTGTCAAAAATAATGCTTAGAAATAAATTTAAACAAAAAGATGAAAGATTTGTACACTAAAATCAACAAAACATTGCTGAAAAAAATTAAAGAAACAAATAAATGGAAAGACACTCATGTTCACAAATTGAAAGACTTCATATTGTTAAATATTCACACTACTTAAAGCAATCTACAGATTTAATGCCATACTTATCAAAATCCTAATGACACATTTTTTCAAAAATAGAAGAAAACATCCTAATGTTTATGTGGAATGTAAAAGGGCCCCAGATAGCCAAAATAATCTTGAGAATGAAAAACACACTTCTCCACTTCAAAATCTATTACAAAGCTACAATTATCAAAACAGTGTGGTACTTTCTTCTACAATATTTTCTTCAAAAATAAACCAATAGGTACTCGCATAAATAGAGCCATATACACGTATAGGCCAATGTACTAGAAGAGAGAACACAGAAATAAGCGCCAATGTCTAATCAAATAAGCATCATCAAAGTTGCAAGGCTATACAATAAGGAAAGGATAAACAAATTGTGTTGAGAAAACTAAGAATTAGTTTTTTAATTCTTAGAAAATTAAGAATTAAGTCAGGACTTTACCTTACACTATAGCATGTATACAAAAAGTAAATTAAATTAAAATGGATTAAAGACCTAAGACTTGAAACTATAAAATGCCTTGAAGAAAACATAAGAGAAAAGTTTCATGACATTGTATTAATATTTGGCAATAAATTTCTGGGTATGACACTAAAAATACAGGTAATAAAAGCAAAAGGAAACAAATGAAAATACACAACTTAAAAACTTCTGTGCAGCTAAAGAAACAAGAGACTGAAAAGGCAACCTATAGAATGAAGGAAATACGTGCAAATCACATATTAACCCTTTGGTTAATGTTTAGAATGTGTAAAGAATGTTTACAAGTGAACAGCAAAGAAAAAAAAAAAACACTGGTTAAAATTTGGCTTTGAATAGACATTATTCTGAAAAAGATATACAAATGGGCAAACATAACAAAGGATGCTTAATATCACAAATCATCAAGGGTGTGCAAATCAAAAACACATGGCAGATTATCGTACACCCATTATCATGACTATTATCAAAAAAAAGTAAACAAATAAAAACTATTGGTAGGATGTGAATAAATTGGAACCTGTGTACATTGTTGGTGGGAATATGAATGGTGAAGCCACCATAGAAAACAGTATGAAGATTCCACAAAAAAATTAAAAACGAACCTATCTTATGATTTAGCAATTTCATTCCTGAATATATATACAAGAGAATTGAAAACAGGATCTTGAAGAGATATTTACATACCTGTGTTCATTTCAGTATTATCTGCAAGGAGGAAACAACCTAAATTTCCATAAACACATAAATGGATTTTTCAAATATAGTGTATAACACAGTGAAATATTATTCATCCTTTAAAAAAAAAAATCCTGTTGTCTGATACAGCATGGATAAACCTTTAACATGTTATTCTAAATGAAATAAACCAGTTACAAAAAAAGCCCCCACAAATACTGCATGATTTCACTTATTTGAGCTACTTAAAGTAATAAAACTCTTAGGAAAGTGAGTAGAATAATGGTTGCCAGGGTCTGGGTGAAGGAAGAAAGAGAGAATTGTTCAATGGATATAAAGCTTTAGTTTTGCAAGATGAAAAATTTTATTGATGTGCATAGAATTAACACTACTGTATTGTGCACTTAAAAATCCTTAAGATGGTCACTTTTGTGTTTTTGCCCACATTTTCAAAAAAGCAACCAGGTAGTGAATTTTAAAAAATAATTTCTAAGCTTACTTCCAATAATGGTATATATAATTGCAAAACCTTTTTCTAGTCAGAATATTAGAAAAGTTAGCCAAACATGTGTCTGTGAATATATATACATGTATGTATTTTTTTTAATGTTGAAAACACTGACTTAATAAGATAATATAGATTATGTAATCAAGTTCCAAGGAGAAGAAAGGTATTCATGGATAGACCTTGCTTTTCCATTGTAGAGTAGTCTCTGATTCTCAAATAGTCTGATAAGAAGCTAGAAATTGAGGAGAGATTTTTGTCTGACCTCCTCTCAAGGTTAGAAAGACTGAAAAAAATGGAGTTCAGAACTTACCAAGGAGACAAAGCTCTAATAAACCTTACTTTAAAGGGTGGAATCTCAAATAGCCAAATAAAGGTGAACCAGAGATAACACGTCAGTGTTCTCAGGCATTGAGGCTCAAGTATAAATTGTTTTAATTCCTGGATTCTTGGGTTAGGATAAGCTAACATAGCTAGTGGGCCTAGGATATCCAGAAAAAAACATAACTCTTAGTTACAAGATAACATCATCCTAGACGTCAAATTATCTCTATAATATTTTTAAGTACCATACTTTGTGCTAAATAAAAATTAACCAGATAGTGTGGAAAACAAGAACATTTGATTAAAAACCAAAAGGAAAAATCACAATAGATAATAGATACAAATATGCAAAAGATATATATATATATATATGTAGTATATTAGATACTTATAATGTGTTCAAAAGAGATAAAAGAGAAGGCTGATGATTTCACTAGATAAGAGGAGGTGACAGAAAAAAGAACATAATTGACATTCAGAGCTGAAACTGAATAAGAAGTTGAGAACTCAACAGGTGCACTTAACAATAGTTTAAAGACAAGTGAAAGAGAATCAGCATGCTGGAAATAGATCAGAAAAAATATACAGTATAAATAGAAATTGTAAAGTAATTTAAAAACTGTTTAATCAATTCAAAATGAAGCTTAAAAAGTTATTTAGTACAGTAACCTATAGCACACAAATAGAAAGCAAGGAAGAAGATGGTAAATACCACACTTGATCTTAGCTGAAAGCAGTAAAATGGTAAATAAAACAACTATATATAAGTAACCCTAATGAATCAATGGTCTAGAAGTTTCAAAATTAAAAAAAAAGACATTGTCAGAATGAGAAACAACACACACAAAGCAACAATCCAACTATATAGTCCTTATAAGAGATACACAATAGTTGAATTTAAGAGGATGAAAAAAAGATATATCCTGAAAACTTGAATTAAATAAAAGTGGTAAAGATACACCAATATCAGAAAAAGTAGAATTTAAGGCAAAAAAAAAAGATACAAGTAAAGACATTTCATAATATTAAAATACTTAATTTTCAAGAAAAATAAGTTAAAATGTTTACATATGTGATAATATAGCCTGAAAATGTATAGAACAAAATTTAATGAAAAAGATAAATCCACAATTCTAGTGAACATTTTAACACAACTGTCTCAGTACTTGACAAAAAATCAGAAATAATATAGACCAAATCAACATAATTAACAACTTTAGTTAAATGGACATGTGTGGAACACTGCACCACAACTGCAGAAAGCAAATTATTTCCAAGCAAATAAGGATCTTTAATAGATTATAGGCTGAGTTATAAAGCAAGTCTCCACACATTTTAAATGACTTAAATCATGCAAAATATGTTTCATGATTACAGACATCAAAACTAGACATCAAAAACTAAACAATAACTACTAAAAGATTATTGTGTTTGTAACTTTTAAAATACAGTAATGTATGAGTGAAAACAGTGATCATAATGACAATAAGCAAGTAGTTTGAATTGAATGATGATGAAAACATAACATATACATATCAAAACTTATACAAATGGCCTGGCAGGTGGTTCACACCTGTAATCCTAGCACTCTGAGAGGCTGAGGTGAGTGGATTGCCTGAGCTCAGGGGTTAGAGACCAGCCTGAGTCAGAGCCAGACTTTGTCTCTAAAAAACTAGCAAGGTGGCACCTGTGGCTGGGTAGGACACCGGCCCCATATACTGAGGGTAGCAGGTTTGAACCCGCCACTGGCCAAACTGCAGCAAAAATAGCTGGGTGTTGTGGTGGGTACCTGTAGTCCCAGCTACTCAGGAGGCTGAGGCAAGAGAATCACCTAAGCCCAGGAGTTGGAGGTTGCTGTGAGCTGTGACACTTCAGCACTCTACAGAGGGCAATAAAGTTAGACTCTGTCTCAAAAAAATAAAATAAAATAAAATAACTAGCTGGACATTGTGGCAGTCACCTGTAGTCCCAGTTACTCGGGAGGCTGAGGCAAGAGGATCGTTTGAGCCTAAGAGTTTGAGGTTGCTGTGAGCTATGATGCTATAGCACTCCACTGAGGGCGACAACGTAAGACTCTGTTTCGAAAAAAAAAAAAAAAGTACAAAATAGTTAAAGCCGTTCTTACAGTAAAATTTATTCAACTAAAATATATGTTGGGCAAGAAAAAGAATGGTTCAAACTTCATTATCTGAACAGCCACCTCAAGAAATCAGAAATGTAAAGTAATATAAACCAAAACAGGAAAAGGAAGAAAAAAATAATAATACAAGCAAACATACAGTAGAGTAGATCAACAAAATTAAAATTTTGGTGTTTTGCTTTTGAACATGAGGACATCACAATAGAAACTAGAAAAAATGGAACAAAAAGAAAGACTGAAGAATTAGGAATGAAATGACAGGAAACTGTGAGACACTCTCTAAGGGTCTAACAAACATATAATTGAAGTTGTAAACAAAGAAGAAAAGGATGGACAGAAAAATATGTGAAAAAATATTTTCCAAATGTGATAAAATTGTAAACCGATAGAATTAGGAAACACAATGAGCACCAATCTGCAGAAACAAGGAAAAGAAAAACACATCAAAAATCACATCATAGAAAACCAGAGATAAAGAAAAATCCTGAAAGAAGCTGTTGGAAAGAAAAATGACATGTGAAGTAAAGAAGAGCAGAGATAAAAATGGCAGCAGAATCTCATCAGGAACAATGCACGTCAGGAAACAATGGTGTGGCACATTTAATAACGGAAGGGGAAAACTGTCACCCTAGAATTCTATAAATATTTTTCAGACACAGAAGCTAAGAAAATTTATTACCAGTAGAGACATTCAGGAAGAGGAAAATATGACGCCAGATGGGAATCTGAATCTAAATAAAGGTTTGAACAACATTTGACATAGTAAATACATGAGTAAATGTGAAGCCTTTTATCTCATTTTTAGTCTATTCAAAAGATAATTGACTGTTTAAAAAAATACAAAAGTGTACTGAACATTTAAAAAATACACAGAAGTAAAATGCACAACAATACACAAATGCCAAGATGGGCAAAAGGTTATAAGTACACTATTTTAAAATTAATAAAGGAGATGAAATAATATCTCAAAAAGTACAAAATGAATTTGTAAGAAGGCAAGAAAAAAGAGAACTGAGAACAAATGAGAAATTTTTTAAAATCAGGATCATATATTTAAAACCAATTATAATAATAATCACATAAAATAGTTTATCAATTATAAACATGAGATTGTCAAATTATAAAAAGCATGATCCCCCCAACTATATTCAGTATTCAAGAAACATGTTTTAAATACAAACTGGTTAAAAGTAAAAGACAGGAAACAGTATACTTTGCTAAAACTAACTGAAAGGAAGCTAAATGTGCTATGTTAAAATCAGACAATAAAGCTTTTAAAGGAAGGAATTTTACCAGGGATAAACATGGTCATTTCAACCCTGACTTTTTGTACCAAAGTATAAGACATTGAACATTAATATGGTATACTGCAGAAAGATCTAAATTTGGTGACAATTATCCTCTATTCTCCCCCTAAGCACATTCTGCAGAAAAATAAAAATATATGCTTATCACACGAGGACAGGGACTTTTATGTGTATTTTATTAATACTTAGTCTTCTTATACTTGTAATCCTAGCATTTGGGGAGGCCAATATGGGAAAGTCACTTGAGACCAGGAGGTCTAGACCAGCCTGGAAAACATAGCCAAACTAGACGCTGTCTCTACAAAAAATTTCAAATTAGCCAGGTGCGGTGGTGCATACCTTAATCCCAGCTACTTGGGAGGTTGAAGCAGGAGGATCACTTGAGCCCAGGAGTTGGAGTCTACAGCCAGAGCCTGTGTGACAGAGTAAAACCCTATCAGTGAAAAGAAAAGAAGACTTGGACTAGAAATCTCACATTATCTCAGTGCTATTTATTAATTCTAATTCTTGTTAATCAGATAGAAATGTGCCATCTATCTATGTGGAGAAACAGAAGTAACCTTTTCCATATCCATTATCAATACCACGACGTCTCTAAATTATTTTCTATTTTTGATGGTCCAAATTTTAGATGATTGCCTCTTAAGTAAAGAAAGACTTTATATTATGAAATAAAATCATGAAATCTTGAATTTTTAAAGTTTTGTTTTTGTTTTTTTTTTTTGAGAGAGAGTCTCACTTCATTGCCCTCAGTAGAAGGCCATGGTGTTACAGCTCACAGCAACCTCAAACTGCTGCACTTGAGTGATTCTCTTGCCTCAGCCTCCTGAGTAGCTAGGACTACAGGTGCCTGCCACAAATGCCTGGCTGTTTTTTTGAGATGGGGTCTCGCTCTTATTTAGGCTGCAATTCAGGGCATACACACAAACTGGGTGTTCTTCCATATGTCCAAAGAACAGAGAAAACTGGAGGTTTTATCAAAAGGAGAACTGCATGTTGTCTTGAAAGAAAGGTCATTGGCACTAGTCAAGTGTTAGGGAGCTGGCAAGCTCTTTTTGGTGAGTGATGGTGATGGGGGAAACTAGTCACAGCAGGTCTTTCAGTAGGTAGAGTTAAAACTGGTTTCAAGTTACAGCAGGCAGTTTCAGCAGCCAGGCTTGCAGAGAAAATTACATTCTTAGAGCAATGTTATGTACCCTGAGTGCTTTTCTCCCCTGGCTCCTCAACTCTGATTTAGGTGTGTAGGACAAAAATGACTCAATCTGTATTATCAATTTTCCTATGACTTAAGGGAATTTATAGTCTTGCTGAGAAATGGCATTTACAAAGAAACAATATGAAAGAAGACGTGAATTTTTTCACAAAAGATCTCTTGAATATGGAAATCGTAAAATGGGACTGGGTATGCCAACTTTTAAAATTGTTATAAATAAATTTGTGTTATAAAAGAACTTTTTAGAAAAGACTAAATGTACTTTATTGTTCAATTGGAAAATTCTGCTATCAATAACTAGTTGGCAATTAATGTACTTGATGTAATACAAAAATATTTTCAGTAGGAAACCAGAAGCACTATCGTGCTTTCAAAAATAAAACTATTTCCTGTGGGCCTTATTTTAATATGTGTGTATAAACTCTGTGTATATTCTACTTAAGTAAGTTGAAGGGAGATAGAGTCCTTTCTGCTTTCTTCATTCACAAGCTGTTGAAATGCCCCTGTTTTTCATATTCCAGGGAAGAACGATTTTATTCTCAGCTCAAAGAGAATATTTTATAACTCCTTTAGCTATACCTGACTACATGCATCCTATAATCGTGGTGAGGAGATACTTATGAATACCAGGATGGCATGAATCGTGTTATTAGTTTGCTAGGACTGCTGTGACAAAGTGCCACCAACTGAGTGGCTTAAACAACAGAAATGTATTTTCTCACAATTCTGGCAGCAGCTGGTAGTCTGAAATCAAGCTGTGGGTAGAGTTGATTCTAGAGGCTCTAAGAGACCACCCATTCCACGCCTCTCTCCTAGCTTCCAGTGATGGCTGGTAACTCTTGGCATTCCTCACTTGTGGATGCATAGCTTCAACCTCTGCCCAGATCTTCACGCTACCTTTTTCTCTTGTGTTTTTGTATGGATGGCATTCTCCTTGGTCTCCTCTTCCATCTCTGTTTCTCCTCTTCTTATAAAGATACTCACCATCGGATTTAGAGCATTCTCTAATCTAGAATGATCTCATCTCTAGATCCTTAACTTAATGTGATCCTTAATTAATGTGCAAAGACTCTTATCCCAAGTAAAATCACAGGTCCATACATCTTTTGGGGGCCAGAGGGGATGTCATCATTTAACTCCGTATCAACTAGGCCCCTCTATCAGCCTTGGCTACTCCTGGATTTCATCATCCATGGATTCTTCGCTGTGTATATGCAGGGCTGCCTTGCTGGGCACTGAGGGCAACTCAAAGTTGGAGTTCCTGTTATCCAATAGTTAAAATGTAGAGAGGTTGGGTGTGAGACTCCCTTGTAAAACCACAAATCTTTTCCTCTCCCTGATTCCTTTTCTGTCGTTGTTGCTAATGGCTTAAATTATAGCATCCTCTTTGACTTTTCTTTTTTCATTTCCTATGCATATCCTGTTGATTTCTGAGGAAGAAGAGAAAAGAAAAAGGAAGAGGTAGTGGGGAGAAAACAGATGCATCTCTTGCTAGTAATTTACTCATTCTGGTACCTACAAACAGATTGGAAAGCAGCCGTCCTGCACATTGCCAGAGATCAGTAGGGAAGGACAGACAATTGTTCTTTTTTCCTTAAGTGAATTCTGACCCAGCTGAGGAATTAATGTGGAATAGATTATAGATAGTTGGCAAATTAGATAGGCAAAACTCTGATGCAGAACTCAACTGAGACAAATATTGGGTAGAAATACCTCCAAGGGATTTGCCAAGCCAGAGCTTCTGTTCTCATAGCAGAATATACAATATTCAGACTCAAAATCTGAAGAGAAAATTTGGCTTTTGTCAAGTAGAAATAAATAACATCTATAAGTAACCAGAAGGTTATTAAGTGGGAATTAACAAAACATTATATAAACAAAAGATTGTCAAATATGTTTCCTTTTTGCATAATTCATCCTAGTTTAACATGGAGTTTATCTTTATAGAAAAAGCACAGATAATTTTACAGTAACAAAGTGGACATTTTCGATGGGCTACTGGCTGAATGTGAGAATGGCTTAGACCCAAGCCTTTGTGCTTCAAGGCACCACACCCTTCATAAAATAAAAATTAGTTACTCTAATCATGCTGAGAGGAAATTAGCTGATTGGATATAAATAGTGATTTTGAAGTCAGACTGCTTAGATTCAAAAAAACAGCACAATCATTTATTGGAGCTGTGGTTTTACATCAGCTACGTAACTTCTTTGTGCCTCAGTTTTTCGTAAGTAAAATAATTATAATGAGATTACATCCTCACAGGATCCTTGTGAAGTTTAAAAGTAATAAAACATATAAAGCTTATGACAGTGTCTGGCAAATAAACAATAAATTTTAGCTATTATGTTGTTCATAGCATAAAAGCCAGGCAAAGTCAATATTTGGGATATCAGTTTCACAAATAAGGAACGAGGGTCAGAAAGGCAAAATGACATGCCAAGGTTAAAATAAAAAGATGAAATTTAGACTCTGTTTTTCCTGCCCCTAACCTCATAAACTTACCACCATGCCATACTATGCTTGTGAAAATTCTACTTAGAGTATCTGAAGGAATTGAAATTGTCGTTCATTTGGGTACATCAGGTGTTCAATAAATGTAAGACAAAATGTTGAGTGTGTGAGTGCAACCCTGTGATTCTAACCAGCATGGTGCTCTGCTACGGCACATTGTGCCAGATTTATTCTTGACTGTGCGTTTTTTTTATCCTGCCCCTTCATTTATATCAGGCCTTCTTCCCTCATCTCCTTCTTCTAATTGCTGATTTAAATTCTACACATCCATCAAGGACATCTTACAAGAGTTTTCTTCCCTATTTCTGACAACTATGAGTGTTGCCAGAGATGCATACCATCTGTACTATTATTTATTTAGTCTTTTCCTTTAAATTGATGCTCCTTTTATTCTTAAATTTGTTTGAAAAGGAAACCATCATAAAGGAAAAACGAATTTTGCTTGGCATATATAAATAGTAGTTATAAAAATTGCTATAACGTAAACAAGTGAAATTCTAGACAGATTTTGTTGTTTGTCAAAGGCTCTGAGCTTAATATATGTTTATTCTCACTTAAAAAAAATAAAGATAAGCACATGCTACATATTAACGAAGTATGTGCACCAAATGGAAATTTTAAAGGTTTCTCATTGAAATAAGCAAGTAAACTGCAAGAAAGCAGAAAAAGAGATTTCTCATTGAATGTTTCAATTTTATTTAATGTCACTATCCACTACTACCTTATGGAATCTTTCATCTAATTGCCTACCTGATCCCAATATTACTTTTGTGAATTACACCATTTCTCTCCAAGTCTCTCACTTGGAGATTTTGTCGTAACTTTTCTTATATACTATTGAATTAATTCATATCATCGCACCTAGGCAGATACATGAGGAATTCTCAGGGTAATAAAATCTTAGTCACAAGTCATGGGTTAGCCAAACCAAAAATAATCTCATGCCCAATGCCATATGGAAGAATGTAAGGAAAACCTGAATTGATCACAAATTATTGTACAGCAACTCAGTGGAAAATTATTATAAGGAAATAACTGCATATATTCTTTTTCTTGCACCTATTAATGATATTATCATAATGGATAACTATAGTTTATGAGTTAAAAAACACAATATTCTATGTAAACTAAGAATATTTAGCAAAGTTGTTTGTTGTATTGCTGTTTAAGCTTTCTAATTTAAAAATTAAATGCTTGAGTAAAGTTTAGTTTTGTATTAATGTTGTCAGCATTTCAAAGTTCATTTGCATAAGACTTCAGTTTCAACTCAAGGATCAAACTCCACAAACGGATGTAAGTTGCCAACCACTCTAAGGTTTTGATCTCCACTTAACATCCAGCTTTGAGAAGGGTTAACAAAAGCACACCACACTCATCTGTTATTTGACACTGCATTTCCTCTGTAGATCAGAGCTTGGCCTCTTCTCAAAACACATGTGTTTTCAGAAAACTGTAAATAAAAACCAAGAATAATTGCAAAAATCTTTACTTATTATTAATTTTCACAACTTTAGCCTTATTCCATACCTGTATCTCTATTAAGCTTTTATATACACAGAACTGAGCCCAAATTTGAAAGTTATATTCATATGAAAATACTTTATCCTCTCTCATCTTCAAAATATCTTTCTGATTTGGGGGGGAAATGCACACACACACACACACACACACACACACACACACGTCTTGATCAAGTAGTTGAGATTTGAAGGATTTTGTCCTCGGAATAAGAATTTATTCACTTATAAATACATAAAGTTCTAGACTTTCTAGAACACTTAGTATAAGGACTTTTTATTGCTCCATGTTATTTTTTAAAGTTTTTGTGTGTCTTAATGCATTCTTTTATTTCTTTTATATATATTATATGTGAACATATTATATGTGAATTATTACACATTTTGAAGGCTAAAAAAAAATTCAACTAACAGACAGCAATAAGATTTTAACTGATTTATAGATTTTATCTGAAGTTTAACATTTTTCATTCTCAATCAAGTCTATCAACAAGGAAGTTTACAACCTATAAGAGAAGCACAGGGTTTGATTTCCCTTGGACCCTTCCTCTGGAAGCTAATACATATTTAACTGTATCTTCCAAATGTAGCATTATGCCTTATGTAGAAATATTTTAACTAGTTATCAAAAGTAGGAGTTATTTACATAAGCTTTCCATTTGGACCATTGAGTAGAAGGAAAAGCCATCCATTACAGTGAAAGAAGATAGAATACAGAACCAACAGACCTTAATCATAAACCTGGTTTCCCCTTCAACAAAATAATTTTATTCCTCCAACTAATATTTGCAGATTTACAAAATGAGAATGATAATATCTTCTTTATAGATATCAGCCAACAATACATGAAACTGATCATAAGAATTGCTTTAAAAATGGTAGTTATCCTTATTCAACTAGCAATTTTTTAAGGTATTCATTTTTCTGTAAAAATTAAACTCATATAGATATAATTAGTTTCATTTACTATTGTTATTATTTTCTATTTTCATCCAAGCATTCCATACATTTCCACTGCAATCTACTCTCCCACATCCTGTTGGTAGCCACTGGAATCACAGCTCTGAGCAGGAAAAGAAGTCTGCCCTCACAGAGTTCCATCCTAGCAGAAAATAAACTGTTGAAGACAAAAGTAAATGTCTCTGCAGTCATATAAGTGCTGTTGAGCAAATGAAGCAGAGTGATGGCCTAGTGGGGGTCAGGGGAGGACTAAGGAAATGATGTAGTGAAGGTGTACAGGGAGACATCTCTGAGCAGCAGCATCTGAACAGATGGTGAAAGGAGGAGGCCTGAGAGAGAAGTGCTGAGTCACAGAGAAGAGCAAGAAGAGCCCTGTGCAGGAAGAGCCCTCTGCTTTCAATCTACCACAGCTTGATGGTTGGAGATGGAGTCCAGTTTACATTTACAAGATTTTTCTAGGCAGCTACTATAGGTACTGAGAGGAGAAATATTGGGGGTGGGGGGTGGTGGTCTGTGGACAGTAGAAGAGCAAGTGGGAAGATGTGTCTGAATTTGAAATATATTTTGAAACTAGAGCTAATAGAGGTGAGAAAAAGAGCAGCCTCAAGGAAGGCCATGACCTTTTCTTTTGTGCAACTAGAAGATAATGATGTCATGCATTGATCCAAGAAAGTTAGTGAGGAGGTGCATTGAAGGTGCTAGTCAAGAGTCCTGTTTTGGGCATGTTAACTTTAAGATGCTGACATAGACAGCTAAGTGAAAGGAAACACAAAGGAAACAAATAGATTTTTTAAAACTTATCATTATTGGGCTTCTATTTGTTCCAAAGCTATTTTCTATATATTTCATGTGACAAATTCTGTTCATGCTGTATATCCTTAAAGATAAGTGATCTCTGATTATAATTCTCTCCAGTGACTTTCCTTGCAGAAAGCTCTCCTGGACTGTATTTACCAGGAAGGAATTCCCTAAGTTTCAAAAGCATCTGTTGGAACCTGCCTGCACCTTCCCCAGTTCATAAGATGCAACTTGTCTTGGTAGGATTACAATACGACAGCCTCACTTGTGAAGCACCTAATGAAGGATTTGTTCCCTGTGTTACCTTGGGTGTTCAAGATTTGAGGCTCAACCAGGCATTCTATAGCAGAACTTGGCAAACTATAGCCAACAGGCCAAATCTAGCCCCCTGTTTTTCAAAATAAAGCTTTATTGGGACTCAGCCATACTCCTTCTTTAGGTATTTTGTATGGCCACATTCACACTAAAGGGAAAAGTAGAGAAGTTGCAACAGAGACCTATGGCCCACAAAACCATAAAAAAGTTGGCTGACTCCCCCGCCCCCCACTCTAAAGGTTTTCTAATCATGAAGCTACATGATTTTATGATTTGACAAAAAGCGAATCAGAAATGAGGTAAGATCCATATCCATTTACCACCTGAAATAATCATGAGAGTAAATATGATATCCAACATTTAGTTTTTATAATCTTTTTCTTTTCTTTCCCCTAAAGCTGACAATCAAAGTTTAACCAAAACAACAGAAATACCAGGTAAGTTGATTTTGTTTCTCTATGTTCATGGGTAAAATCTCAAGAATGAGACGAAGTAGATCAGTTTGAGGCCAGGACAAAATAGTACAAGGGACAATATTACATAGTGACTAAAATGTTTAGGAGACCTGGGGTTTTAAAAACCCATGCAGGCCTTTGTCAGATTCATAATACGCAAAAATATCCCATTCTGAGGGCTGCCTCTTTGCTCTTGTTCGTGGTACTCTTAGCTGGGCAAAAGCTTTTTAGCTTGATCAAGTCCCAGTTATTTATTTTTGGTGTTGCTGAAATTGCTGGAGAGGCTGGGGGGGTCTTCTTCATAAAGTTTTTCCCAGGCCAATATCTTCATGTGTTTTCCCCACACTCTCTTCTAGAATTTTTGTTTCATGCCTTAAATTTAAATTTTTTACCCAATGAGAATCAATTTTTGTCAACGGTGAGAGGTGCAGGTCCAGTTTCAGTATCCACTGGCTATATGTGGATAGCCAGTTCTCCCAGCACCAATCGTTAAATATTCTTTTCCTCATTGCATGTTTTTGTTAGGGTAATCAAAGATTAAATGACGATATATGCCTGGGTTCATCTCTAGATTCTCAATTTTATTCTATAGATCTGTGTCTCTATTTTTGTACCAGTACCTTGCTGTTTTGATCACTATAGCCTTGTAATATAACCTGAAGTCTGACAATGTGATGTCTCCAGATTTGTTTTTATGTCTAAGAACTGTATTTGCTATTTGGGTTTTTTTCTGGTTCCATATGAATCAAAGTACTATTTTTTTCAAGATCTTTAAAGTATGACATTGGTGCTTTGATGGTGATTGTATTAAACCTATAGATTGCTTTTAGTATGGACATTTTAATGATGTTGACTCTTCCCAGCCATGAGCATGGTATGTTCTTTCATTTGTTGACATTTGCTATTTCCTTTCTCAGAGTTCCATAATTCTCTTTATAGAGATCTTTTGTGTCTTTTATTACATGTATTCCCAAGTATTTCATCTTCTTTGGTGCTATTGTAAAAGGAATAGAGTCCTTGATTTTTTCTCGGCTTGACAATTATTGGCGTATACAAAGGCTACTGATTTGTGGGTATTGATTTTGTAACCTGAGACACTGCTGTACTCCTTGATCACCTCTAAGAGCTTTGTAGTTGAGTCCCTAAAATACTATTATACTCCAGTTTGGGGGTAGAAGGAAGTGGGAGGGGGTAGAGGAAGGACATATGTCAGAAGGAGGGAGGGCATGAGGCAGGATCTCACCTAATGTGCACATTGTGAGTATGTATAACACACCCCCTGAGTGAGGAGCTCTTCTACAAATGGAACTTTACCCTGAAAGTGAGAACAATGTAACCTAAATATTGTACCCTCATATTAATGTTAATAAAGTTAAAAAATAGAAAAAAAAAAGAAAAAAATAATAATAAAATAAAGTTAACAAAAAATAAAAAATAAAACCCATGCAGACCATGAGAACGTACAGTACATGCCTGAATGCTGTGACTGAGGTAAGTGGAACCAAGTCTAGTGAATGTGTAAAAGCTGTGGAATCATCTCATGCCCAGAACCCAGTGTTCTTGGTCTGTTTCTGTTGTCAGGGTGCCCTCTCCCAGAAGTACAGAGTGTCTTCTCTGTAGTTTCTAAAAAGCCTGGTCCTGGAATCCAAAAAGATGATGTTATAAAATATAGTTAACAATCCAAAATGTTATCATTCCAAGAAGTGTTCATGATTTACCATCACTTACTTTTAAAGGGAATGAATTTTAGATGATGGAGCAATAGAAATTGAAGATCATCAGGGAGGGAAAATGACAATGTTGTCTTCCTACAGTCTTGAAATCATAATTACGTGGGGGAATTTTATCTTCCTCTATCTTACCTGTTACATACACATATGACAAATCTCATAGGTTCTCAATCCTGGTCACCTTTGACATGTGTAAAATGTGAAACAAACCTAGAGGATCATGTCACTTTAAAAAAATTGGGAGAAAATAAAAATTATGAGTGACTTTAATACCCTTTTCACAGCTAATGTCCCAAATAATCAACTCAGTTTACCTTCTGCCTCCTGTATTTAAAGGTGTTGAAATAAATTATTATGCCTTAAACTTTTAATTATTTTATTCTACATATCTTATTAATAAAGAAGTTATTTTTATATTGATTTCCTTCATTAAACCTCATCATCATACTTTTTATTATTTCTATCTTAAAAATCTAGAGGTGGGCATTCACTAGGAAAAACAAGGAAAACGAAACCTAAAAACAGTACATCCAGACAGAAAGGGCTGAAGCAGCCCCTGGGAGGTGTCCTCCCCCTTGGCTTTGTGGATTGACTATGGAGGATAAGTGAAAAGGGAAGATGATCACATTAATGTACACAGCTATGATTTATAATAAAAAAAAAAAAAGAAAGAAAAGGGAAGAATTGGGAAGCTGCAAAAATGTCAGCTCCTTTTTTTTTTTTTTTTTTTAATTTATTTTTTTATTGTGGAGAAGGGGCAGGGAAAGAAGGCGGGGGAAGAGGTAAGTGACAGGGTCGGGCCAGTGGCATGGCCTTTTAAGGAGGACATAAAGTACTTTTCATTTTGTTTAAAGGAATTGTACTTACAAAATGCCAACTATAACTATAATTGCTTTAAATGTAATAAAAAGATCATTGAGGCTATTTTAATTTTTTTGAGTTTATAAGTATAAACTAGTTTTTGTAAAACAGATTACAGAAAATTTATTTGAATAGTGGACTGGAAAGAAGACTTGTCCTATAGGCTATAATCAAAGTCAATCTCATTTCTCTACATTCAAACTTCAGATGGATAGTTTTTGTGGCTAAGGACTAAAGTCAGGTTTACCATTCTCCAAAAATATGAATTAACTCATTTATTAACAGGATATTTTGTGTACTTCTTTTGATGACCTTAATAATTTCTTTATTCAGATTTAAGGCATTTTTAGTCATATATATTGTCATCAAAGATGTTAAAATGCCATTTGTGAAATATTTATTCATAGGGTCAAGGATGGGTAAATTATTAAAAATAATTAGCATTTATTTGTTTTAGGTAGAACTTGACATACGATTTCAGCCCACAGAATTACTAAGTACTATTTTACTTCTATAAACATGAGAATATATATGTTTAATCTTTGAATATATCATACATAGTTCTCACATTTTATATATTCTTTCATATTATGCATCTAGCTTTAATTTCCTCAAAAAGTTACCCTTTTTTTGTTTGGTTGTTGTTGTTGTTGTTGTTGTTGTTGTTGTTGCAGTTGTCATTGTTGTTTTAGCTGGCCTGGGCTGGGTTTGAACCTGCCAGCCTCCGTGTATGTGGCTGGTGTCCTACCAACTAAGCTATGGGTGCTGTCCCAAAAGTTACATTTTTACAACTATTTCAAAAACTATTATTAAATGTCTAGAAATTTATGATTATTTTATGTAGGACTTGTTTGGGAGATTAGGCATAAGTAAGGCAACACTACACAAAATGTGAATTCTAAGCAATTATATAATACATTGATATTATATTTTAACATCATAAAATAAAAAAATAGATTCGGATGATGTCAGCAAGATTGCCAACTAGAAGCTCCTAGCACTCTTTCTCCTCAACACACAAAATCTCAAAACAATAAGTAAACTACATTTTGACCAAAACAACTAAAGGAGATGTCTGGAGGACAGTAAAGTAGCAGCAGAAATCCTACAGAGCACAGAAACCTAGGATGGTTGCCTAGACAAGGGAAGGAAACACCTTCCCTCTGTCTCTCCATCCTCCCAATTGGGATCAGCTCAGAAACAGAACAGACTTCTTCCAGTAGGGAAAAGGTAAAGAACAAGACCTGAGCAGCCCTCGTCACTACCACAGACACATGTGGTCCTTGCTACCAGACACTCCCGCGGTGCTCACAGGTTCTCAGACCAGCTGAGGGAGCTCCCAGGGTCCACACACTGAGCTGTATATTCCAGAGAGGGAGCTATATACCTCAAGAGGTATACCACCAAGCCTTGGTGGCTTCTGCTGATGTTACACTGCATAGTCTTGGAAGCAGAATCAATACTAAGAGAGCATCCAGCAGGGGGTAGCCTTTGCAGCCCCTCTATTCCTGGGGTTTTGCTACCACTGCAACATGCCCATGGGTAGTACATCATCCCCCAGCCAAATTTTGCTACACCCTACTTTCTGGAGTCACACTTCTGCAGAGCTGCTCTATCACCCTCATTTCAGTGGTTAGTGTCCCCAGGGACCTTAGGTCTCCTACACATCAGAGCAGTCATACAGCCTAATGCCACAGCTAAGGCAGCAGCTCTGACCCCTGGGGACTATCAGCCTTGGGCACGTTGGAGCAGCCAATTCCCCACCCTAGCTCTGTAAATAAGGCAACAGCCAGTCCCCAGGGGCTACAAGCCTCTGGCACACAATAGCAGTTGCACCCCCGCCCCCAGTGCCACAGCTAAGGCTGTGTCCTATCACCAGGGATCCCTTGGAGGCTGGACTGACCCCCGTAGATGTGCTTTCTGAGGGTGAGTGCATGCTGCACTGTATAGCCCAAAGACTCAGCACCTTGCTTGAGCTGTGTCACCCTGCCTGAAAAGGAATCGAAATAATGACCTCAAGGAAACACAATGAAGTATAAGAGAATATAAATTGACAATTTAATGAAATTAAAAAAAAAAAAAGCAATGATCTGAAATTTAAGAAAAAGATAGATTTTTATTAAAAGAACCAGACAGAAATCTTAGACATGAAGAATTCAAATAGTGAAATAAAATATACATCATAGATCTCTAATAGCAGACTAGATCAAGCAGAAAAAAAGAATCTGTGAACTTGAAGATAAGTCTTTTGAATGAGAAATACTGAAGACAGCCTAAGGGACATATCGGACACTATTAAGTGACCAAATATTTTTACTTTAGGGTTTACAAAAGGAAAAGAGACAGAGAAAGGAAGAGAAAGCTTATTTAATGAAGTATTTGCTTCCCTGGTCTTGGAGGACATATGGACATTCACATTCATGAAGCTCAAAAGTTCCTAAAAAGATACAACTCGAAAGAGTCCTCACTAAGGCACATTATAATCAGACTATTAAAAGACAAAGAGAGAATTTTAAAAGTAGCAAAGAAAAAGTGTCAAGTTACATATATATAGGAGTTCCCATTAGACTATTAGTGGATCCTTAAAACTTGTAGGCCAGGAGAGAATTGAATGATGTATTTGAAGTGCTGATAAGGAAAAAAAAAAAAAAAAAAAAAGTCAGCAATGAACACTATGCCCAACAAAGCTATCCTTCAAAAATGAAGAAGAAATTAATAAAATATCTCACAGATAAGCAAAAGCTGAAGGAATTTATCACCACTAGACCTGCTGCACAAGAAATGCTTAAGGATGTTCTTCAAGTAGAAATGAAAGGATGATAATTGCTAGCATGAATACATACAAAAGTACAAAGCTCACTAGTAGAGGTAAATACACAGTCAAATTAAGATTACTACAATACTATAATGGTAGTGTGTAAATCATACATATCTCTAGTGTGAGGGTTAAAAGTCAAAATAGTTGAAAATAACTAAACCTACAGTAAGTTATTGAAGAATACACATTATAAAAAGACATAAATTGTGAAATCAAAAACACGAATTGGGGGAGGATAGGTAAAAGTTCAAAGTTTTGGTATGTGATAGAAATTAAGTTGTTATCAGCTTGAAACAGCTGATGGTAACAAAGATGTTTCATGGAAGTTTCATGGTAACTACAAAATAAGAAATTACAGCAAGATGTACAAATGACAGAGAAATAAATCAAAGTTTAACACTACCAAAAATTACCAAATTATAAAGATAGACAGAAAGAAAGAAAAACAAAAAAGCTATGACACAACCAGAAAACGCATAATAAATGGCAGTAGTAACTCCTTGCCTATCAGTAATAACCTTGAATAACAATGGACTAAGATCTCCAATTAAAATGCATACAAATACATTGTTAAATGAGAACAAAAAGAGAACGATATCCAATTATATTAACTATATGCTACTTATTAGTGACCCACTGAAGCTTTAAGGACACATATAGTCTGAAAATGAAGGTATAGTCCATGCAAATGACAATTAAAAGAGAGCAAGGATGGCTACACTTATACCTAATGAAGGATACTTCAAGTCAAAATTTTTCATAAAAGACAAAGTTCGAGATAGAGAACAAAACACTGGTTGCTAGGGACCAAGAAAAAATGATGAGATATAGATTAGAGAACACAATGTTGCAGATAGGTAGGATAACAAGCCTAAGGATCTAATTTACAATAGGAAGACTTTGGTAAAAACAAATTGTACTGTATCTGGGATCCAGGCTAAATGAGTGGAGTTTTACTGCTATTCCCACAAAAACAATATAAATGGATGACCGTGTGAGGTGAGGCGATTAATATGTTAATTGCTTCACTATAAGAATGTTTCTACTACCTACGGATCTGACAATTAGTTCATGAACTCATCCTAGAAAAAAATGCTACATATGTCATTGCTGAATATCATTGTGGTCACCAGATGGCCAAAAAGATTATTTCAAGGGGGATTACTTCAAAGGTAGTGATATTTAGCAATGAGGAATGCAGCATTTTTTTCTAGGATGACCTTGTGTATACATATCTATGCGCTATAGCATAATGTTATATGCCTTAAATACATACAATGAAATTTATTTATAAACACATTTAATTTAATGTAAAATAATAAAAAACGCAGTTACAGAAATGTGATAATGATTGAAGTCTGAATACGTGTCCATTAATTTTATTCCACACAGCAAAGGTAGTATGCAGCAGAGAGCTGTATTTAATTATGATTAACATGAGAAATTTATGTGCACTTTGTAAAGCATATAGAAACTGTAGCATGCCTGGTGAGGCCTCAAATTTGGTATAATCCCCTGCTACATATGCAGAATGGTATATTCAATCCAGCATTCATTAACCAAGACATTCAAGAAATATTCATTTTGTTCCATTGCATGTAATGCTAACTAAGAGTCATGAGTGATGCATGGGGCCCATCATTAAGGAGTTAGTAAGGAACACTAGTCAATATTACAAATAACTATAATAACTCTAGTACTCGTATATGTATAAAGTATAAGATATATAAGATGACCTTAAACAAGATCAGAGGAAAGAGAGATTTTTGTTTTTCTTTTTGCTATGGTTGTGGTATTGATTGGGTAAGAAAAAGAAGTTTAAGAAAGATGCAGAAAGGGTTCATGAAAGAAGTGACCTTCTGGTTGCCAAATTATTCTGCCTATTCATTTGTCTACCTCTGAGTTCAGTGCTAAAGAGAAAATGAAAAGACTCACTAAAAAGCGATAAAGGACTATTTATTCTCCCAAAATATATGCAGACATTACACGGCCTTTACAACAAGTTTAAGCAATAATAGATTTCACTTGTCTTTGGCCTTATCATTTTCTGACAGGCAGGCAGATCTAACAATGTGTCCTTGAAAATAAACCTTTAGATTTCTTTGATTAGGGACATCAGCCCTGAGCAAAAATGGACCAAAGTGCCTCAATGTATTGGTAAAAAATAAATAAATGATTTGACATTAATTTTCTAGGGGAAAACAACTATTTTCCAGATAATCAGAACCAATAGGGTGTGTGTGTGTGTGTGTGTATGTGTGTGTGTGTGTAAACTAGAGACTCAGGTAAGCTCATGGTTTAGTTCTAGCCTAAGTCTGAAGATCTGAGAACCAGGTCGGCTGATGGGATAAATTCCATCCCAGAAGTTGTCAGGCTCAAGACCCAAGAAGATTTAATGTTTCAATTTGAGTCCTAAGGCAGGGAAACCAATCTTCCAGTTCAAGGGCAGTCAGGCAGAAGTTACTTCTTTGTTCTATTCTGGTCTTCAACAGGTTGGACAAAAGGCAACAAATTAGGAAGGACACTCTGCTTTTTTAGTCTACCTATTGAAATGTTAACCTCATCCAAAAATAGCTTAACAGAAACACTCAGAATAATATTTGAAAAAATATCTGGGTACTCTGTAGCCCAGTGAAGTTAACACATAAAACTAATTATCACAACAACCTTCCTATAGTGACTAGTACAATTTATGAAAGATCTTATTGCACTCATCTTCTTTACTTTCCTTAACTATTTTCAGAGCCTCAGTTGCATTGTGGAGATCAAATTTAATAGAAAAGCAAAAGCCAGAATAAACCACTGGACTTTGGAAAATAGAATGCTCCATCCTTTCTGAGAATATCCATTCTTTTCAGCACTCTACATCTGGGTAGTGGCTGCTGATTTCTAGGAATTCATATAAAGTAAAGCATGGATCATCCCATACCAGGGGTTATTGGTCTGAGTTGTCTAACTGAATAACAGCATCTTGACACTGTTGTTCAGTTAGAATCCAATATAGCTAGAAATGTACAGCAAAATAATATCTAGAGTTTCATTTTTAACTTGAAATTTTGTGATATACAGGATAATAAAAGAACTGACTCAGGAAATGAGAAATATATCACTGTGTATGTGGTAGGGTTGGCCATAACCCTCCACTTAGAAAATTTTATATATTTGGAGTATGGATAAATGATTTCTTGTCTACTTCCAGAGATCTACTGCATTTCACATAAGTGCTCTGCACTAGTCTACACCAAAAGGTCACAGAAACTCAAGGTCTTAACTACTGTGCTACCCTACACTCAGTACAGGAATTACCACATTTCAAGGGTATTACTAAGGAGGTATGGTCCTTCTACAAAGTGCTTTTATTTCCTATGTTAGGAATAATTCTCTCTGTCTCCTTGAGTCTATCTGCATAGTCTGGTTTGACCTGTTGAAGGAAGGAAGTGTTCAGTTTGTTTTGATGATCAGAATACTTTCTTTCTTTCTTTTTTTCTTTTTTTTTTTTTTTTTGTGAGTCTCACTATGTCGCCCTCGGTAGAGTCCCATGGCATTATGATAGGGGCCTAAATTGATAATAGATAACATTTTATATAACAAAAATAAAAGTCATGTCCTTATAACTCATTCATACTGAAATGCCAAAACTTAGGCAGCATAAGTCGGGATTGACAGCACAGACTGTGCAGCCTATTTTCAAATCCTGGCTCTACCACCTACTTGCCGTGTGGCCCTGGGAAAATTATTTACTGTCTCAGGGCTTCAGAATCCACTTTGTAAAATCCAAATATTAATAATACAATAGTTGAGCAAGTCAATACTTACAAGACACTTAGAAAAGTGCCTGGCACATAGAGTTCCATGAATGTTTGAAAAATAAAATCCTTTTTAATATTTTCATATCCACATTCAGGTTGGTGGAGAACATTTTGAAGATTTCAGAATGCTCAGAACAAATTTCATTGATCTAGTTAATAATGATGCCATATGCAAGTAACATAAACTTGCTTAAGATCTGTTGGTTACATGGAAGAAGGGAAAGGAAACAGCAAGAGTTTTGAGTCAGACTTGGCCTATATTTTAACCTTCTTTTACTGTCAGACATGTGACTTTATATCTGAGCCACATAGTATCTCTCATCTTTAAAATACAGGATTAAAAAATATTTGCTTAAGAATAAATGAACATAGCACATATGGAATTTTTTTTTTTCTGTAGTTTTTGGCCGGGGCTGGGTTTGAACCCACCACCTCCAGCACATGGGGCCGGCACTGTACTCCTTTAAGCCACAGACGCCTCCCCAGCACATATGGAATTAACAAGCACAGTACCTCATTCGTTCTTTGTATATTGTATATAATTTTCTGAAAATTAATAACTATTAAAATCACAAAATAAAAATACTTCCTCTTTATTCAACATGTATTTCTACCAAGTCATCTGAAATAAATAAATTTCCACTTACAATTATTATTGGGTTAGAAGATGTTAATATCCTAGATTAGTCATATCATCGGCCCAAAGGAAATTTGAGATAAAATATTTTTTGCATTGCTGTAAGAATAGAGCTAGGTGAGAATGGCAAGGTCTGAGTAGGGCAGGAATTAATTTTCATTATGTAAAGGCAGACAACAACTCCTTTGATATTTGGCCTGTGAAGTAGGCAGGGGGTACCATTGTGAGTGCAAAGACTCACCAGTATGAAGAAATCATGGATTGACAAGACTCTTAAAATCTTAAAGCTACAAAAGTCTTCAGGGATTATATCAGCATGTTACCCTCCAAGAACCAAATTGTTCCAGTCATACTCATAGTATTTATTGTTGCTCCATTTATCTGCCATTTGTGGAATAGATCATTTTCCACAAGTGAAAGCCCATAATGGACTATACTTCTTCCCTGAGTGCAAGGCTACTCAGAGTCCATTCTTAGGGCCAACATCAGCAACTAATGCTTAATGCTTGCTGTTAACTATTAGAAGGGACCTACTCACTTCCTACATGTGTGTCTGTTCAGATTTCTTATTTCAATTTTGTTCATCTGATTGCAGAAGATCCTAAAATTACACTTTTTGAGAGTTATAACAAGAAAAATTGAATAAATGACAATGCAAGCCCTCTAATTTTGGTCCTTGTATACTATTGTGCTTGTTCTTTATCTCTTGTTTCAGATGTGTCATTTTAGGGGAGTGGTTTTTTTCCCTCCTCCTCTTAAATGTGAGCTCCCTGAGTGCAACCACTGTAATACCTCTCAGATTCTGTTGTATTTCCTGCAGCATCTAGTGCTGGCACCAGAGCAGGGCTCTGTGTTTTTGTTATTGTTGCTGAATGAATGAGAAAACATAATGATTTTAAATATGACCAACCCTGATATTAAGATTTAAAAGGTGATCTCATACATTCACTTCATCTGACAGTGGTCACTTCTGCTGCTGAAATGTCTCTTTACCATTCATCACTGACACTGTAATAGCATGTGGGAAACATCAGTGAACAAAATAAAGATTGGTTGACTTTGAGAATCTTATATTCTAGAAGGACACACAATAATCAATGAAAATAATAATGTACTAAGTTAGATATCGAATTAGACGGTGCTAAGCACTCTGAGAAAGACGCACGCAGAGCAATAGAGGAGGAAAGGTTTATAATCCTCAGGAGAGGTGGGAAAGAGTTTGGAAGACTGAAAAAAATGGTCCAGGTAAGTCTCCCTAAAAACATTTCAGTAAATACAAGAAAGAAGAGAGTCACCAGTATGTGATGGAAGAGCACGCACACAGGGCTGGAACTTGTTTAAGGGACAGTACTAAGCAGATATGGTTGGGGCAGGGGATTGGCCAGGGAGATTACCTAGGGCTGTTTGGGAGAATGCAAGGACTTCAGTTTTCTCTGTAAGTCAGAGTGGAGTGTAAGTTAATATAACAGGATTAACTCATGTTTTATAACTCTGAGAGCTGAGGTGTGACTATTGGCTGAAGCAAGAATACTTTTTATAAATTATCCAGGAGAGAGATGATGGTGGCCTGGACCTGGGTGATCGGAGAGTCTCCAAATTCTGGATCTCTTTTGGAGGTGGAACTAATATATACGTATGAACATTGCATGTGCAATAAAATAGAAATAGATGAGTCAAAAATAGGTTTTTGGCCTGAGTCAGGGTTAAGAGGAGGGTCAAGTGTGAACACATGGGATTTAAAGTGTTTATTATTTGCAAAGTGGGCATCTGGATTTATGAATGTGGAGGGCAAGAAAGAGCTCTGGGATGGAAGTATAAATTGGGGGATCAATGACACTGATGTATGTAAACCTCGCAATTGAATGAAATCAACAATTAAGTGAATGTAGTTAGAGAAGAGAACCCAGGACTAAGCCCCGGGGCACTCTGAGGTAATAAGTTAGAGAGAAGAGGAGGAGAAACCCAAACAAGGAAAGACCAAGAAGAATAAGCCATCGAAAAATCAATGGAGTGTGCTCTCTTGGAAGCCACAGGAAGGAACCGGGCTAAGGATCGTGTCAAAGGCTGAAATTTTCCTTTTTAAAAGGGAAATCTATCAAATTGCAATTAGAGGCCAAGTGCAATCATTTGTAGAAAATGTAAAGCAATACTTGTTCAATTTAGTAGAGCTTAGTTCCTCAGGCATGTACATGTTAGATGCTGCATACCAAAAAGAAGTGTGGACAACATAAGGGAAATATAAATGAAACACACAGTTGTATTTTCTTCCTTACACTAGAATGTTTTACCCTCTAGTGCAGTGGTTCTCAACCTTCCTAATGCCGCAGTGTATTTTCATTGTTACAAAAGGGTGGAGAGCTGCTGCTCTAATGCCTCCCATGCTTATTTTCCATTAATACCTGTGTTTCTTCTATTCCTTCCTCTCTGTTTCTTCTTTCTAATTTTCAGATTTCAATTATCCGATATGATGAACTCACCTGTGCCTTGTGTTGGGTGGGTTTACAAGATAACACTGGGTAAATGTGTGTGCGGGATTCAGACATGATTTCTTAACTGAGGGCTGCAGTTTGAAGAGAAACAAAAACAAAAACTTGAAAGTTTCTGTTCAAGGAGCTCTAAACCCTTCCATTAACAATGGTTAACTCTCTTGCCTATCCACAAATCATGAGCAGTAACCGGTGGCACTGAACACTCAACATGTTTTAAGTAGGGAAGCTGGGAGCTTCACCTGACCAGACACATCAGACTCGGTCCTCAGGCTGCCACTTAGCCTGTCCATAAGAAGGAAATAAGTTAGGACATGGAGTCTTTAACATTAACCTTTGGGAAATCCCAGGTTTAATACCATAGGTTATTTAATTAGCCACCTTGTTTTTCCATCAAGACAACTGAAAGAGCATTCCTCCTCACTAAATCACTAGACACCGGAAAAAGCAGCTAAAAGTACCAAGGTTTCAGCTAGTTCCCACTCTTTCATTTAATATTCCTTTTTCTGCCTGCTTAGTGCACTTGCCTGACATTTTTCTTTGTTCTTATGGGCATATATCTAGCTTCCTCCCACAGATCTTCTAGCACGGCAAGAACGGTACAGACTCTAAACATTATTCTTCACCCACAGATGTCAAAAATGCATGAGCATGCAGTGTGTGCTGGGGCGTGGGTGGCAAGGAAAGAGAGAGCCAAGGCAGTCATAGAAATACCAATTTTTCTGGTGCAATTATACACGGCCTCAATAATCCTAAGGGGGCATAATCACGAGATATCACTTAGTTCAGCCAAGAAGTACCTGCATTTGACAGCACACTCCCTGTGGTTAGAGCTCCATGTGGGATATGATGACGGGACAGCCCTTTACGCTCCAGGAATGTGGGATTCAGTGGAGAGACAAAGAAAATAGATGTAATAAAAATACAACACTTCAGAGTATAAAAAAAGGGAAAATTAATTTTAAAAATATTTCCTTAATACAAATTATACTTTATACCAAATTCACAAGAATGAATGTTATAAACATAAAAAACAGTTCATTATTTATGTTTCTTTTAAGCTTACTGAGGTGTCTGGATTTGGGACAAGAAATTTTTATTTACAATTTTTGTTTCAGTCCTTCTGATAGAAGATAAAAAAGGAGAACTAAACAAGCAGATAACAAAAACAATACGTTTTTAATTAACATTTTATTTGGAAGATGGAAGTAGCAGAAATGCAACTGAGTGGCACTCAGTACAAATAGTGCCAGGATTCAGGAATAAAAATGAAGGAGTCTTCTTTGACTCCCCTCCCCCTGCAATCCTCTAAGAAAAGCCTCAATTGTAATCTTTTCTTTCCAACCAGTGAGAAATATCATAAAATTTGAAGTTGTTTTCAGCCATGCTTATTTTAAGTATGTGTGATGGAAAAACTCACAATCATCTAAAGCTATAATATCTGAAATTTTAATAATGCTGTTGTGTAGACTGTATCCACAAGAATATCATGCAGAATGTTACACAGGCTGTAGCCTAGGCTAAAAAAGCTTCCTCGCATTTTCTTGGCCAATTCTTAGGAATATAATCCTGATACTTAGGTTGTGACTAAATTTGATTTCAAGTTTGATCATCATTCCAGGAAGATAGATGAACTTATGATTTAATGCTATGATTATATGCATCCTATCTCTCTGTAATAAACAGTTTTACACCTATCTTCCAAAATGCAAACTGTTTGGATATGCAAAGAAATCTAGAATGAAGAGTTAATACCATAACCTAACCCTGGATTTGTGATTTTCCTACAGGTAAAACTCCACAACCAGAAACATCGCATTCTAAAACCAGCACATTACCCTCAGTGTCAACTACAGTTACAGAAAATCTCTTGCAGTCTCAAGGTATGATTTCTGTGAGCCAAGCGGAAACTGGCTCCACTTGGCCCTTCCTCACCAAGAAAGCTCAACCCATGTTGATTCACAAAACTAAGGGCTATCAGAATGAGACAGAATTTTCAGTATTTGCATTTTCATGCTTATAAATCACAGTTTCTTCTGACTGGCACACATCAAGGTGACTTGTTTTTTGTTTTTTTGTTTTTCTTTTTTAAAATGATAGGCCCTGAGGATGGAAAAAATGCAAGCTCTCCAGCAACCAGCCCCTCTTACTCCAGTGAGTAACAGACATGTCTTCATTCATGGCAGTAGAGAAGCAGAATGTCTGCATGTGACCAATAAAGGGAAGGGATTCAGGGGTGTCTTCTCTGTGCCACATTGGAAAAAGAAGAGTTATCTTGGGCCACACACTAAACATAAAAGCACTAATAAAGGCTGACGAGCAAATAAGAAAGGTCCAGGCATGATTTGATTTTCATGGTATCTGCCACCACAAATAAGCAAAAATGTCCTCACATGATCCTCACACAACCTGAGGGCTGCAGGCTGGCCTCCCCTGTTAGAACAGCCTTTTCTCAACTTTACTGAGAATGTGTAATCCCATTAAAATCCCATCTAAAAGCTGCCTCCTTTGAAAATTTTTCTACAAGTAAGTCTGGTCATAATGATCATACACAATAAAGCACACCTTGGTTTTTTTCTTACCTTGATTTTTTTCTTATCTTAGTGCTAAGCAATTACCACCAAGATCCAAGTATGATTCTATAGGACTGATTTCAGATAAGCCGAAGTTCACAGGCAGAGATCCCTATAAAACATGAATAATTTCCAAATCATCATGTCATACTTTGAATATATTCCATCTTTATTTGTCAATTAAATATTTTTAAATAAAATAATTAAATTAAACCAAAAAATGAATTTTTGCCTCGACTGAACATTATCTTAACATTAAAAAATTACCTTTAAGAAATACTCCATTTAGCACTAAAACATACTATACATGCTAAGACTGAAAACATAATATAAAATAGTTTCCCTAGCAATTAAGAATAAGATGAATACATATAAAGCTGCAATCATAAAAGACTGTCTTTAGCTTTAGGTAAAGCCTTCCATTATATAAGTCACCATAGAAATTATTGACCTGCTGAGTCATAGCGTCTTCATTTTAGCAGGCTATAATGACCTCATTCAAGATTTATAATGAAATCAGCAGAACTTACTAAAATAAATATTTAACCCTGACAGTGGAAGTGTAAACCACTCTACAAATGAATTGGGGAACTATTCTCACCACCTGACAAATATGCGAGGAGTCCCTATTCTAGTAGGTGAGACTACTTACTTAATTAAATAGTAACCTTAACTTCCACTAGCTGTGTCCTTATGACAATTTGCTTGCTTTCATCTTTACAGTTTTTTAACCTGGGAAATGACCATCAGAACAGAGGGTAGACTCCAGAAAAGTGAGCAAAAAACTTCCTTTTAGTAAAAACATGCTAAGTCACCACACACGTGCGTGCACACGCACACACACCCCTCTCCTGAACCATGGTGTTCATTTTTAAGAATTGTGTCTCCTGCAAGAGCCACATTATTTTATGCATTTCCTAGTATTAAAACATTATTATAGAAGGATATTTGTGAGTTTTTCAGAACACCAGCATTAGGACTAGAGCAGTCCCAAATGGACTATATGTATTTTTTCCCAGGAACTTCATTACATGTATAAAGCACTAAGGAATATAAAGTGTGAACGTAGGTTTAATTATAATCTAGTGGACACCTTCTGGCCCTTCAGTCTTCCATCCCCTCACTCCTCTGGTCTCCAGGAAGATGGAGGAACTCTCGCCTAGGCTTGGCATTTTGTTTCAGAAAGGTTACAAGACTGACATCAAGTGGATATGTCAGAAATGACAACAGGAAGAAAACCCTTGAATCAGATACATCTCTCCCTAAAATACAATGTTTCTTATAAATGCTGTTAAAAGAAGAAAGTATGCATGCTTTTGTTCACTTAGTAAACTATCTATGTGAAATTCAATGGCCACTCTAACTGACCATTTCTCCAATACTTTTTAGGTATTATTTTGCCGGTTGTTATTGCTTTGATCGTAATAACACTTTCAGTGTTTGTTGTAGTGGGTCTGTATCGAATGTGCTGGAAGACAGATCCAGGTAGGTAAAAATGTTTTGTTTTGTGTTCCTGGAAGGAAAATGAACATATGCTCAGTTTAAACTGACTTTAAACTCTTAAAGGGAGAGCAGAGTTGCAGAAAAAAATTTACAGAAAAATTGCAAAGATAGTACAGGGAGTTCCTATATACCCCACATCTAAGTTTCTCTTACTGCTAATACGTTAGTATGGTGTATTTGTCACAATTGGTGACCCAATGTTGATAAATAATTATTAACTAATTTCCCTACCATATCCATATGTTGTTCACTATTTTTCAGTCTTTCTTCCATCCTATACACTTTGAATCCCTTTTTACTAAACTCTGTAGCTGAGTCTCCCTTCAGCTCCATGGCTTAGCTATTCCTAGGATACCTTAGCGCCAATCTATCTTTCCACTCCAGAAGCCAGTCCTGGGGGTGTCGCATAGTGCCATGCCTCGATGCCTTCATCCATACTATTCACTCTCCTGTAATGTCCAGCCCACCTCTTGGCTTCTACAACCCACCATATCTCCAACTTATCCATTAGGATCCGACTCAAACAGCAATTTTCTCTGTATTTTTATAACAGACCACTTTTTCAAACAGTATGAGATTGTTCTTTAATTTTAATTCTACAGAATTTGTTGATCAAATGGATCATACTATGGTATAGTTACTTTTTTATACACCTGGCTCCCCTGAAACTCAGAAAACTCCCCTCCAAGTCACAAACTACGTACCGCTCACATTGCATTGCATTGTATACAATATTCAGAAGACCTTCATCAAATAATTTGTTAAGTTTTTAAACATTAAATAAAATAGAAACTTCCCTTTCCCCACTTTGATTCTAAATATTTCACCAAACAAAACTCTACCTAAGTCTCATGAATTGTTAAAAGGTAAAAACCAGTTATGTTTATAAGATACATGAGCCACATTAGTCTCAGTTTATCCCATGGACATTGTTCCCCCAGGACAGAATGAGCACTGTCCCTGAGGTCAGCCCCTCACTGGGCACCACACAGATGGTGTGACGCACAATCACAGCAGTGCAAGGAAAAGTTAGGAGACCAAAACAACAGTGTTTATTTAGCTTTAGTGGAAAAGAAGAAAAAAAAAAATCAATGTCTTTTCCTTGGGGAGTGAGTGAATAAATGTAATAATGTCTGAAATATGTTTCTTTACCCATTTTCAGAGAGAAATAACGTTTTTTTTTTTTTTTGTTTGTTTTTTTTTGAGACAGAGTTTTATTATGTCACCCTCAGTAGAGTACGGTGATGTCACAGCTCACAGCAACCTCAAACTCTTGGGCTTAAGTGATTCTCTTGCCTCAGCCTCCCAAGTAGCTGGGACTACAGGCACCCACCATAACACCTGGCTTTTTTTTTTTTTTTTTGGTTGCAGTTGTCATTGTTGTTTGGCAGGCCCAAGTTGGGTTTGAACCTGCCAGCTCCAGTGTATGTGGCCGGCAGCATAGCCTCTGAGCTACAGGCACCAAGCCAGCAAATAACATTTTTATAAATCAGTTTAATTTCTCCAAGTTTCTAAACGACCAGTTCTATCTTTTATGGAAAATTAGCCATCCAAATTGAGGCCTGTGGGTGTTGTATATAAAAGATAGGTAAAAATTAGTGTACTAAGATCATTTATTAAAATGTCCTATACTTAAAAAACTGCTTTGCATAGGAACATTCGAAAATATATTAATTAAAAAGTTAACATTTTCCATTGAAGAGAACTCCACAGATGTATAAAATTCTTATCACTCTGGAGAGTTATTCTCAAAATATATAGAATTTTAAAATGAAGTTTGGCAATTGTACAGTTAACCGAATCTATCTGGTTACTATTGAATTTTCAGCATTGTTATTAGAATTTGTTAACAGAATTTACAACATCATTGTCATTAAATTAGCACCATTAAGCACTCACAGTTAATCATTCTTCAAGTTATGTGGGTGAGACTTTATTAAGTGCAGAAAATCAGAAATCTCACTCTGCTTTTAGCAAGACAATATGAATCAGAGATTTTAGTATGAAATTAAGCTTACCTAGGCAAGATTGACCGCAGACTTAGCTTTAAGCAAATAAGAACTGTATATATGTAGAAAGTAATACATTGGCATGCATTTATCTGCTAATGTATGCACATTACTGTATCCTAAGGAAAACATTAAAACATGCATACAAAAAAGTCAATTCATTTTGAAACAGGGCTCTGAGCATCATGGACGATACGGAATATGACACAGGAATCAAAAAATGCCATTAAAATCCTACTGGTGGAGAGAAGACAAGGTTAACTCTGGTTGATGAGCAGTAAATGGTGACATGGGTTAAATCCTAGGGATTAAAAGTTATGATGAGGTATCTTAGTCAAGGTGACAGAAATCGAAGCAGGAAAAATATTACTGGAAGTCAAGGTCTTTATAAAACAAGCAGGGTCAAAGCCAAGAGAACTGTATTCAAAGGGCATGTTCAGTGGTAAAGGATAGGTGACATATGAAAGGAAATCCAAAAACACAGGAGTTGAACAAGAATGGAATAAAACCAGAGCAAAAGCAGGAGCAAAACAAGGGAATCACATGAAACAGGGGCCTAATTGGCCACAGACTAATGCAAGGTTTAACCACCAACATCCACTCCAGAGAGGCCATGTCCTTGTGCAGAATGAGTCATTCTGAGTTCTCACTCTAAACCCAAGGTGTTTTCTACCAGACATTTGTGAAGCAACCAAGCAAAGAGTACAAAAGATGAGTTTCAGTGAGTAGCCTGAGTGACATTTTGCAGGGCTTTTTTTGAGAAGCTAACTCAGTGAGTTTAATATGCAACTAGAAACAATATCACCACAAACCGTGATTTATGACCCATGAAAGAACAATGTATAAAAGAAAGTGGAAAACTCAATTCTTTGGTATGAAAATGTAATTTAATACTTTGAAGGCAATTTTTTCAGAGATCTTGAAATGAATCTAGACGTTCTCTGATGTCTGCGGGATGTGCAGTAATGGACAGCAGCTTCACATAGTGACATGAAGCTGCAAGATCAAAATTAGTCTAGAACTACGTTCAGTGGAGTTGATCCAATTAGGACTAGCCCATGAATGTCAGGATGAGTGTTAACCACAGCTGAGGAAATGGTCTGTGGGGGAATAAAACAATTTAAAGTTGGCTTTAGAAGCATCCCTGCTCAGAAAACAGTAGGGATCTCAGGTTTTTGGCAACCAAGCTCCTTGCAACTCTGATAACATTTCTCTCTTCTAGGCACTACGCCGGAAAATGGAAATGATCAGTAAGTAAGGCCACATCATTTTTCTTCCTGAAGATCTGATGCTGCTGATTACATAGGAAAAATTATTGATCCTCTATGTATACCATTTGTCTTGTTTTCCTTAAAAAAAAAAAAAAAAAATTGTGCCGAAAGCACTATATGAGGCCACTTCAGTTTACAAACTCATAATAGAAAAAGTGCTACATACCTCATTGCTCAGGATCACTACTTTGAAGTATTCCCCCCTTGGCCATCGGGTGCCCACAGTGAAATTCAGCAGTGAGGTATGTAGCACTTTTTCTAGGATGAGTACACTAACTCCGTTATCCAACCTCATATATTGGCTTTGGCTAAATGTTTTTCAAAGTTGTTTAACAGAGAAATTCCAACAACTAAAAGAGAAGATTGCTCTTAGGCCAAGAAAACGTGGTAAAATGGGAAATAAAAAAGATTAAATGAAGAAGTAGAAGCATGAGTATAACTATGAGGAAAAATATCATAGAAAACATACCTAGAGTTTTAAAATAGTTTTCCCAGTGAAATTTTCAGCATGTTTATCGTAGGTGATAATTATGCCTCTGCCTTGAGCTGGTTCTGAGTGTCTTTGACTTAACAGTAGATGGATACGCTACTTCAGCTTGATTGAAACAAAGAAGTTGTTCACAATCCAGGCAACTGTCAGACCAGGGTGCGCAGAGAGACATGATGAATTATTTTCCTGCTTGAAACAAATCCTGTGGTTTTCTCTGGTGACCTGAATTTGTAGCCTGCCTTTACATAAGTGTTTTTGTGTTTTATCAGGTTACATTAGAAATAATATCCTTAAATTGCCTACCCATCTGAATCAAAAATACAGGCTCTTAAGATACCTCAGGAGTTAAGGTTTGAAACCATTTGGGATAGGTGAGAACTCTTGGTTAAAATAGACTGTTTAGTCACGATACTGCAGTATCTCAGGACTGCATGGAAAGGAGTATCTCCAGGACTCAGCTGCAGCCTAAAAAGGCTTGGAAACATTTCCGTATTCTTCCCTTCATAAATCAAAATTGGAGACAAGAGCAATGTGGACCTGTGACAAGTGTTTCACATAACACATACTAATTTTTAATTCATGTGGTGATCACCACTGGAACAGAGTGACAGGGATTCACTGGCTCGATTCCAGAAAACATGTGAAGTGCTAAAAAGTGTATGCGCATTTGAAGAGACAAAGGTTTTGCCATAGAAACACACAAAAATACATGCACGCATGTATCTCCTTCACTGTGTCTGTGTCACAGACACACAACGCTAATTTCTCTGGTGCTAACTAACGTTTTCTGTTTCAAATAGACCTCAGTCCGAGAAAGAGAGTGTGAAGCTTCTCACTGTTAAGACAATTTCTCACGAGTCTGGTAAGTTCCCAGATGAAAAGTGGTTATTTCAAAATCTAACTCTTGCCTTGGATTTTGTTCATGTGAAACATAACCAAAAAGCACAAGTTCTTTAGAAACAGCCAATTAGTAACTGTCAATAAATGCAACATTTTCCTATGAAGAAAAAAAAAAATGATCCCCCCAAATACCATTTTGTATAAGAATATTTTACTTCTTGGCCTTTTGGGGTAGCTGTCTAGTGAATGGAGGGTGGCTAGGGAGATTTCCTAATTTGCAGGCAGGAGTGGTAGAAAAAGCACTAAGGTTGTTCATTTTTTTTATTATTGTTGTTTTGTTTCATTTTTGCTAATGGCTGTGTAAAGTCAACTGGAACCAGGACATATTCATCAGTCAAAATGTAAATCATGTTTTAAATCATTTCATATAATTTTAGTTGAGCTTCTCAACAATATCCTGCTGATAAAATTTGTATTTCTTTATCCAATTTCTCATATATTTATTTGAATTGAAATATTAAAGTCTTTTGAAATGTACATATTATTTGTACAAGTTGTATTTGTATCAACAACAATAAAGAAGGAGATGCTGGGTATTTTTTTAAAATAAAATATATCGGGCGGCGCCTGTGGCTCAAAGGAGAAGGGCGCAGGCCCCATATGCCGGAGACGGCAGGTTCAAACCCAGCCCAGGCCAAAAATTGCAAAAAAATAAATAAATAAAATATGTCGCAGATTTTTTTTTCTTTTTTGAGTAGACCAGATATTTAAAACATTGACATCACAAAACAGTAAAGTAAAAGTAAGTATTAATTTTACAAAACAATCCACATGGCTCTAATTTAAATATCACATTATGGTAATATGTTTATAATATTCGACCCCCTGTTTTATTTATGCAAAATAGTCCAAGAATACATGTGCTATATAAAGTGAGAGCTATACAATGATAAACTACAGTATAAGTATTTCTAGTAGCTAAAAACAATTTTGTAAAACAAAAAGCTATAAATATTATCCCAAATCAAGATCAAGACATCAAAAGTTTAATATGGCTCCAGTTTAAATAGAAAATTCAAACTAAAACAAACTACAGCAGATAAATAGAAGAGCTGCAGAACTAAGGGACCCCCAGGCCTGCACAGAACTAAGGGATCCCTAGGCCGGCACAGATGTGCCCAAACCCCTCCTGGAAGACGCCTTTTAAAAGAGACACCCTTTGTTCTCATACTCTCGAGACCACTCTTGGACACATGCATGTCCCTTATTCCTACACTATTTATTTCAGGAGTGCCCATCCAAAATGGCAAAGAAGCCAGATTCATTCATAAAATGATTAGAAGCCACTCACAGCCTTAACTAAGTAACTAAGCCTATTCTATAGGTCAGGGGAAAGAGCCAGAAATTAGGTTAGCAGGCTAAATGTGAACTAGTCTCAAATAGGCTCTTGAGAGACCCTGAGTGTGGCTACATTATTTTATCAAGACAAGTTTTCAGTATCTGCCTATGACTTGTAAGCAGGAATCACAGTAACTTCCTCACTCCCTTAGGACTTTAACCAACACTCTGCTGTCTCCTAAGCGCTCTTGGCTGTGGGTTGGGGTGTCAGGCAGCATCTGGGAGTAGCCTCTGTGCAGGACCCCCTGCTCCCCTAGTAAGGAGGGTGCTGGCATCCGGACCCCCTGAAGCCCTACCATCCATGTCTAGCAGGGAAATGACAACAGACATCAGAATCACAGCCTCTGGGAGAGAAAAAACTGAGAGAATCTTGTCTTTTTTAGTTGTGAATTTAAGAGCGTTAAACCCTTCTTTGAGGCCTAGAGAAAATTCTATGTGGGCTATCTTCCATTCCTATAATGATGGCATGGTAAGTGGAATATAGACCACAGAGGGATAGTTACGTAAACCCTTATCCCTTAACCTTCCAAGTTTCCCTTTCTGCATAAGTAACTTGTCAGGCCACGGGTCTAAGGAGGAGATTCTGTCTGTTATCAGAATAATAAGATGTGTTTTCTAGCACTTTTATTTCAGCCAACTTTCAATTTAGGAATCATATTGCTTTTAACAAAATAACTTCTCAAAAATACCCAGGATTTATATTCTAAGACATAATGATCTCTAAATGTTTCTACACTACCACAATTTGTATTAAACTTTATCATTAACAGGATTTGATTGGCTCCTAAAACACTGGCAAACAAATCTGTTCCCGTGGCATTTAAAATTTTTTTCAAATATGTTTTATTTACAAAACTATGTTTGCCACACTTAAGAGACGTATATTATTCAACTTATTTTTTACTTATATTTGACTAATACCAACATCTTTTCTAAAATATAACTAGAACAAAACCTGAAATGATTAAGTTTAATATTAGTTCACAAGTTTAGCGCAATGTTTTCGCCATCACCTACATTAAAATTTTTTAGAAATTTTAAAAATACAGAAAGGAATTTGATAGGGCAGGTATCAGACTACCCATCACTCAAAATTGATGATTGTTAGAATTTTTCTTATTCGTTTCTTGGCCTAAGAAATACAGAGTTAATTCATGTACATAAGCAGGCAACCCAATGAAATTTGAGCTTCGGTGGCCATAAATATTATTTGAATTTGTCATTACTTTAGTCTAGAAACTCTGGACTTTTATCTGGAAAGAAATAGTATCATTGTAAAAGTGAATAAATAACGTTTCCAAGGAAACGGACTTCCACAGCAACACACCTTCAGAGAAAATGGCAGGGGATACTACATTTTCTGAGTTTCTAGAGCTTTGATGGGCAATGGTTAGAGTACTGGTGTTTTTCTCCTAAGAAGACAGTTCCTTGTCCCCAAATCCTTTTCCTCTGATTAGGCCACAAAGTACCTCCTGTGGGATATTCATCCACCCTCACTCTCTGCTTCCTTGAAACATGTTCTCCTTCAGACAAGCTCTTTTGCTGAAAATGAAGCTCAGACACATTGTGGAGCTTTCTTTAATGTAAAAGAAAAAGCCTACTAGTGTATAAGAAGATGATTTCAGAAAAGAATTAAACGTGGCAGAACAAGGAGTTCTTTATAAAAACATACGAGGCTCAGCTTTAGTAAGAAATCTTGTCAAATTAAACACGACCATGATTGAGTGAAAAATATAAACATAACTTGATGCATCTTAAATGGGATAACTGATGTCACATACCGGAAAGTGAAAACACATTATCTTACTTTGAACACACGTATGTAAGGGTATAAATATTATGAAGAAAACTTTTTAATAATAAATTAGAGAATACATGACTCCATAAAAGAAGGAAGACGTTCTATCACAGAACCTATTTTGGAAGCATTAGTTTATTTTGAATGATTTAGAGGAAGAAAAAGCAGATCTGAGTTCATTATGATATTTCTTTGCTTAGAAAACTCCAATAAACTCCTATTACCTAAAATTAAGTTCAATCCTCTTAGACTCCCATGGGGTGCTAGCCTTCTCTACCTCTTACTAATGTATGTGCCCTAGACTCATTCATATCCTTCCCCATACTGTCTTCCCTGATGAGCTCAAGCTTTCCTTTATAACTCTCACTGCCCCCGTCCCATGGTCATCACATACGATTCATATATGATTGGTGTACTAATAGCTAATTATAATAGTATGTTATGATAATTATTCATTAAATACATAATCACCTGTTTTTTTTGTTTATTTTTGGAAATAAAAGTCCATTAACAAAAAGAAATGAACCAAAGGGTAAAAATGAGCAAACATCCCCAGATGTACATAACCATACCTAGATTCATCTTCTGTTTCCTCAACCCTTCAACATTTGTTTCATTCTCTGCACTCCCTCCAAGGCTCCCTTGACTATCCAGCAGTAAATGGTCTTCCCTACATCTTAACATATTGTTAATTTGGCAAGTTGACATATATTACTGCCCTACAGTGTTTCTTCCTGACTTAAAAAACCATTTTAATATTTGATCCCATTATGCATAATGAAAAATAGAAAACAATAGAATTTAGAAAGAGACTAGAAAATAAAACTTAAAGCTACTCATGTAACACAATCTTGATACAACCAGTACTGGCATCTAGTATATCTCCTTCCAGTTGTTTTTATTTCCCCAAGTGTGTATTTTGTTTGCTTTCACCACATACATCATTATAAGTGTTGTGAAAATCACATTGTTATGAAGCATCTCTAGCATTTTCTATGTTCAATTAGACAGATTTTGAAAAGATATTAAGGATTTTAAAGATTTTCACATTATTTGTTTTACATGCCTTCTGGCAGACAGCAGGGGTTCAATAAATGTTTATTTTATTGACCTTTCATTCCTGTGATTCATAGCCCTGGGTTCTAGGCAGATACTGTGTCTGGAATATTGCACAAGAAGTTGCCATGGGACAGGGGCTGTGGGGGCTGCCACACTGGGCCTGGTGTTTCTCAGAGCACAGAATCTAAGTGACTCTTGATGAGGGGTTCTACATTTACTCGCCCCATAGGTCTCTGGTGCTAATTTATTATTCCACGATTGTGCAAGTAACAGATGACGTCCAGATCTCCCAGAGGATAAGGTTCCTAACCACTGGCAAACAAAAGCTGGATCAAAATGATGACATTTATTCTAAGCTTCAGATTTTGACCTATATTGCTTTTATATAGTGTGACTAACGTTGATATTTGGATCAAGGACACAGGTCATGTGAAACATGTTGTCACAGATTCAAGTGTCATGCAAAAAATGCTTGGGGTCTCTTAGCTTGCTATCATCCTAGGTTAATATTTACCTTTATATTGGAGGGGGATAAAGCTCTGTAATTTTGTATAATATTGCCTGTGCTCATCTCTATGTCACTAAAGTGTTCACGTTGGCCCATAAATTCATTTTCACAAAAATTTCATTAAATTAAACAGAAGGACCCTGAAACGGCTTCCTGATAAAACGGTGCTTTAAATATATGATATGGGTTTGCTTAGTAAAACCAGTTCATATAACAACTGAAAATCAATAACTCATCTCCCAGGGCCTCTCTGCTATTACCATCTCCCAACTCACCTCCACCCACAGGGAGTTATAAGCATTGTCCTTCAGGGTGAAAATGGAGGATGGCAGAGAAAAGCCCATAAATCTTAGTGAGTCATTTCCAGGCAATACCAAAAGGCAAATTGTGACTCTGATGACAATCCCGCAGAATAATTGGGCTTTTTGAAAAACAAACAACAAGCCCACAAACTTTATTTTCATCTCCAGTCACTCTCTGAGCTTGTAGACCAAAACATATCTTCTGTTCTTAGGTGAGCACTCTGCACAAGGAAAAAGCAAGAACTGACAACTTGATGAATCCTCCCTACAACTAGGCAATAAATATGTAAGTTCCCTAATTTCATTCACTAAGATGCTCATTAGTATCTGTTGTGTTAGCTCGCTGCAGCTTAGATTATTTTTAAAGGCTTTTATAAGCTGAAAAGTTAATGGTTTGTGTCAGTGAAACCAGCATTGTCTATTTCTCTAAAAACAAACTCTATGAAAAGTGGCCAGAAAAATGGATCTTTTGGTGGTTGTAGATTTGTCTAATTGCCTTGCCTGTCTAAGGAAGGACACAATTTCTCTTTCTGCCAGTTGATAATATTTCCTTATTAATGCGATCTACCTTTACCTGGGCCAGCAGACACACACCAACTTTAGCAAGTAGACAGGTGTCTATTGCTAACAAAGACTCACAGGAGCCAAGTGACAATGCTTGAAAATTTAATATTTTTTATAAGAAAAGGATATTATATAGAAGCTGCATTAAAGATGTGTATCAGCCAAAGGCTAGCTCAAGAAAAGAGTAGCAGTGAAGTTAAGAGGGAGGTACTATTGCCCTCCCTCTTTAAGTTCATGAGAAGATGCCCTTTCTTTCTGGGTCCAAGAACTGTGGACATGAAGGTGACCTAAAACGCAGTCTCAGCCAGGTTTTCTTAACTCAACTGAAAACATAGGCATATTGCTGCTGTACAAGTGACAGAGCCTTCTAAGAGCCTCAATGAGACCAGACACCAATGATTTATCTTGCTTATCATAATTGCTAATCAATAAAAAATGGAAACTTCTCAAAAGTGTGCTCCATGTCTTGACCAGGAGTCAGTGCAATGAAAGTTCACTTCATATTATAGTAAAATAGCTTGGGCCAATGTCAGGACTTCTCTGGAATTAACCCTCCCAGTCCAGCACAGGATTGCCTTTTACTTCCCATAACTGGGTAAGAAAATTTTTTCTGACTTTAATTTTTACAAGAAGCATTGATTGCTACTTGGTGTGTTGTAGTACCTGCAAAGGAATCCACTCTTTGGCCACTGACGATAAAAAAGAAACAAAATTAATAAATATATACATGCCCAGAGTTGGCCTGACCACTATGGTAGTCACTCTGGTTAGAGTGTCCAGGGTGAGAAATATAATTGCCAGGTCCATGGCCTTCATCCGCTGCCCAGCTGCTAATGCAGTGCTGTCACAGATACTCAGCTGCTGCTTGTTAGACAAAAGGGCCTTCTGTGCTTCTCCAGCTGGCGGCAGAAGTCAGAGCTGGAGGGGTGCCATGCCACCCATACATCAGGAACAGAATTCCACCCCTATCTAGCTGGCAATTGGGGGTGGACTAACAAAGCTGGGCGTGTGTCCGTCCTTTTGCAATGGACATTTTCTAGATGCAGAGTCTAGGAAGCCAAGCAGGGACATTTGGTCTAGCCCCACCTGGTACATGGAAAACTTCCTTCCATATTAGCTATGTTTGCTTTGCAACCCAGCGGCTACCTAGATTACAAAAATGCTCAAGTATCAGTAACTATTTGTTCAACTTGGAATTCAATCTTCTTGGAGAAAAAAAAGAAAAGAAATTGTGTGGGAGGCAAGGCATGGTGTTGACCCAAACAAACTAACAGAAGAAAATATTCCCCCATTCCTTTCGATTTGTGCACTTTTAAAAATATCTCTTAACTTCTGATTTCATGGTTTGTTTGTTTTTTAATTTTAAGAAGTACATAACATGGGGCTCTTCTGTGTAATTCTGGAATTACATAATGATGACAAGTTTGACATCTGTCAATTCTACTATTTGTCTTACTTTTTTCTTTAACATATTTCTACCTCTGTACTTTGAATTTAAAAACTAGTTAGTAATTGCTTTGTAGGTTGTCAACTGGAAGTTAGATGTCAACTTAGGATAAACTTCTAATAAACTTCAAAATAAATAGGAATATATTCATCAGACATAGAAGATTTAGAGAAAGAAGTCTTTGAGTCTTCATGCAATAGCAAATAGTAATATAAAAATAATCACCATGTTAAGATTTTTCATCTCAACATAATATTCTAGATATGCTTTCTGCTTCACATGTTGATCATCTGTTTTGTTATATATAACGTAATTTGGCAGTGCAGATAGGAATTTCAAAATACTTCTAAGTTAGGGTTCTTGTTCCCCACAAAGCTTTACACATGGGAACATAAACTTGTCCAATGATGTGGAAATTATAAAATAAATTATACTCTGCCCATGACATTATACAACTAGCAGAGATAATTCTCGGAATATTTTTAATAACAAGCAAATATGTCCAAGACATAAAGTTAAATGGGAAGAAAACAATTTTAGAATCCCACAGAGGCTATTTGACTGCTCTGAGACCAACTCTGGACTGTTGTCAAGGAGGGAGCTGCTGCTCCCCGGGGACTCCATCACAAATAGATCTCACCTCCCTTCAGTGGCAAGACCCCTGCAGACTGAGAAGTGAAGGGAGTTTCAGAAATAAAGTGCTGGAAAGTCTAGCAGCTTCTTGGAAAATCCCATCCTGCAGGCCGACAGCAATATAGATCATTAGATGTTTCTATTTTTCTCCCAGGTACAATTTCCTATATTTTGGACTCTCCTAAATGATACTCTGACGATCTAAGAGCATCTCTGTGAACTTCCAGAAGAGCTTAACTTGTTTTTCAATTATTTTTCTTTCATTTAAAAATGAAATAACAAGAGCAAAAGGAAAACATCACAACTAATGGAGATTTATAGTTGTCCTTCAGTAACCAGACAGGGTAGTGGGGGTGGTTCCAGAACCCGTGCAGATACCAAATCTATGGCGGCTTGGGCCCCTTACCCTTATATAAAATGGTGTAGGGTTTGCATATAACCTACATTGCCTCTTCCCATATACTTTACATATCCTCTACATTACTTCAGGCACCTAATTTGATATAAATTATATATAAATAGTTGTTATACTTATTTTTATTGGCATTGCTTTATTTTTTTGTATTGGTTTTTTATTTTCTGGAATATTTTCAGTTCACGGTTGGTTGAACCTACAGATGCTTCACCCATGGAGACAGAGAGCTGACTATATTTTCTGATGGTACTCTATGGCCCTGAATGAATTTCTTAATAACACTTTGTGCTGGATTCCTCACCTAAAAAACCAGGATAAAATGATCTTTTCTCCTAAAGCCATGATGATTCTTTGTTTATAAAGTGTTTTCAGTGTCATTAAAGAAACCTAATATGAAATGTTATTGTAAAGTAATCATTTACTCATTATAAGAATGACAAATTTATAAAATTTTAGCTAAGCTATTAGATCCTATGTCATTATTATTGATGCCAACATACTGAATCTTAGGGGGATTATATGTTGTGAAGTAAATCAAAGACTAGTATTGGTACAGACATACAAACAGAGACTGTCAACTCATAAAAAGATATTAATGAAGCAAGATCCATTTCTTAAGAAAGATTGTCAATGTCAACTACATGCTGATGAAATTCCAGCTTGTTCCTGTGTAGGTTGCTTACCTTTGAGAAAATGATTAAAATAATATTGATCATAAGCATTATGCCATTCACACAAATTTAGATGCTTACCTGGCTGAACTATGCTACAAACTCTTGACTTTGCTTGGAAACTCACATACGGAGAAGGATGGTTGAATTGAACAAAAAGGGGCTGAGACCTTACTCTTGCCCAGGTGGGCCAGATACACAGTTGGACATGACATGCTTCTGTCTTCGAGGAGCCTATAGAAATGGAGAGAAGCAATGAAAAATAATTTTCGCATACTATGATAAATAAGATAGCACAATGTAAAGACAGACACAGTACCCTAAAGTTTAATGGCAAATTTCATAGAGATGGCATTTGAGCTGAGACTCACAGAACACACACACGAAAGTATCTCAGGTGAAAAGAAATTTTCTAGGCTCCAGGAATGGCAGGTCCAAAGTCAAAGAACTATGAAACTTCATAGTATATGAAAGGAATACAATGGTTATAGAAATCTGGCATTGCTGCAATAATCAATTAATATTATTATATTTTAAAATATGTATCAGCTTGTAGCTGATAAGATATTCTTCAATACCAACTTGCTCCTTCACTATAGATGGCGCTCTATAGAAGCACTCTAGAGAGTCTAGTTCAATGGCAGGAGGGCAGGAAAGAGAGACTGAGGGGACTTGATCATGGGAAGCCTTGTTTCCCAAAATAAATCATAAAGGGCTTCCCAAGGCTGGAGTGAATCACTAACTTTAATCTTTCATTATTGTCATTAAGAAGTCATTTGTTATTTAAAGAGACCACCCCCTCACCCTGAGTATAAAACATACCCAAGAAATTGGCCCAGTATTTGAGGAGGAGGCCGGGTCTGCAATCATCCCTATAATGATGGTGCTCCTTCTGCCACAACATGCTCTGGCATGTGCTGGACCATCTGTTAACCACAGATGCCCTGGAAAGAAGTTAGAGATCCCCCTCTCTGCAGTCCTCCACCCCCTCAGATTAGACAGGGACTCTGTGGCTACTATCGCCAGGCCATAGTGTACATAGCATGTAAGCCAACAGTACGGCCATCCTCATCAAAGGACCTGCCTCCACCAACTATATCGTGAAGAGCAGGGTACAGGTCTCCACCCCCAGTGCCCCTGCCCCCACCACCCCCACATCATGCTCTTGCCAGACTCTTGCAAACCACTAGCACTGCCATCAGCAGCACACCACCACTCGCCCCTGCCAGATCAGCCCAATGCCTCTTTCCCCACTTGCAGCACAGAATCCTGCTCTTTGTCAGACCAAAACAGAAAGTTGTTTCCATACTGCAATCAAGAAAAGCCCAAAATGTCAAAACCAAAAGCCTAGCCTTCCTTCCTACACAGAAGTCCCAGGATGCCGAATCACTCTTCTACCTATTGAGTACATGGCAACAAAGCCTGAAGGCTGCCCACAAATTTCTCTGTTACTCACATTGTCATCTCCAGCAACAGATCTTGAGCTGTATCCTATTAGTGGTGGGGTGCAGTTAAGGACTTTAATCAGAAGAGGAATATGATGAGGTTTATTCTTGATATACACCACATGTGTTTAACATAGAAAACTAATTTCAAAAAATGCGAGAGTGGAAGCAGAGAAGCCAGGGTTGTTGCAGGATTACACTTCAGAGTGACAAGGGCTTAAATTAGTGCTGCAGCTACAGTAGAGATGGAGATGAAGAGGCAGAACATAACAGAGAAATGTCTGTGGGATAAAAAATCTAAGGATGTGGTGATTGACAGCATGTGGGCAGTGGGGGATGAGGCAGAAGAGAATTGTAGACACCCCCACACTTCCAGCCAGGGTGCCCAGACACGTCATGGAGGAGATGACAAAGACTGTGATTAGGAAGTGAGGAGAAAGAGGTTCAGGAAGCAATCTAGTGGCTGTCCATTCAGGCGTGTTGACTTTGAATTGCTTGTCAGACATTGAAGTAATTCTACGGGGTGGAAAAAAATTCAACTAGTCGCTCATAGATCTTACCAAGAAATGGATGTTTACATGGATGGAGCTGGAACATATTCTTCTTAGTAAAGTATCTCAAAAATGGAAGAAAAAGTATCCAATGTAATCAGACCTACTATGAAACTAATTTATGTCTTTCACATGAAAGCTATAACCCAGTTATAGGGTACATGTGAAACTTAGTAAATGTAGAATATAAATGACTTGACACAATAACTAAGAAAATGCCAGGAAGGCTATGTTAACTAGTGTGATGAAAATATGTCAAATGGTCTATAAAACCAGTGTATGGTGCCCCATGATCACATTAATGTACACAACTATGATTAATAAAAAAAAAGAAAAAAGAAAGAAAGAAAGAAAGAAATGGAATCCCCCAGCATCTCTATTTCTCCTTCACCTGCTTGGAGTCTGAACTTTGTCGTTGTTGTTCACAGGCTTCACCTTCAGCTTCTCTGCTCCAAGGCTGGGAAGGGCGAGACTCCAGCAGGATCAGTCCTGCCTCCCCGTCCTGCGGCCTGCCTGCACCAGCTGCTGTCCCAGTAAAGTGATGTCTAGTGGGCATGCAGTGATTTGACAGAATCAAAAAGAATTCTTGGTCTCTCCTGACTTTTGCGACTGAGAAGCACATTACCCCTTTTTATCGAAACATTCCTAGAAAAGCAATTTTTAGGAGGGGTGTTGAGAGCAGTGAACCTGATGGCCAGGGAAGGTGGGCTTGCTGAAGGCACACCCTCCCTGGAGTTAAAAGTTTCCAGGGCTGACAATTTTTTTCCATGAGGATTTAACTACTTTCTGGGTGTCCTTTTATTACCTAATGTCTGTATTTATTGTTTTCCACTGTGTTAATGCAGAAAACATTTGCAAATATGTTATTAAATATTAGATAAAAATCATACCATGCCATTTTGTATATATATTTTATTACCATTTTAATGTGTTACTTTTAACAAATAATTAATGTATTAAATGCTAAAGTTATCAAAACATGACTGTGAAAATTGCAATGGTATTGTTTTACCATAATTGTGAATTTGTTTTGATTGATTATTAGAATATGAGAACTTTCTAACAGAAGGTGTCTGTAATACATGAGAAAGGGACAAAGGATTCACCTATTAGAGCCTGTTATGGGAATGGCAGTTTGTCATTTATTTGGCCTTTCTATTTGTCATTCACAGTATGTGACAAGGACGGAAGGGCATTTATGACACCGTACTGCATTCATTCAGATGATAGGATCAAGATTTTTCATTAATCTATTTGGTTGATACTATCTCTGTTTTTTTTTTATTTCTTATAGAAGTATAATGATTTGTTCCAGCAATCATTGCCAAATCTCTGGTTTGCAGAAAACTAACACTTCATAAATATATAATTATGATATTATTCTTTAGTGTATCACTTCCTTAAAAATACCCTGTCACTCCATCAGCAGCAAATTCTTCTGTTGAGAGATGACAAAGCAACCTTGACTACTTCCTTGACACATGGGATCAAAACGTCAAGTTGGTTGTGGAAAGCTTTGGAAGTAATAAGTCGCCAGTGGAAGCTTTTTAACTTTCATTGCTTCCTAAGCTGATTTCAGCACTAAATTATCTTCCTGATCTGAGAGCAGTGTGGTAGAGGTAGAATGGTGTTTTTTAAGCTGCCTTTCAAAATTTCTTTTGTTATAATGTATTGGACAACTTCCAGCTTTAGGGATTATATAATCATCTTCATTTTAACTTCCTGATGTTTGGACTATTTATAATCAAGGACATCAAGCAAGAATAACCATAACTAAATTTCCAACTGATGTCTCTTTGAGAAGAAGGATGGGGAAAAGGGGAAAAAAGAAAAGAAAGGAAGAGAAGAAAGAAAAGGATCTCCGCTGTGTATGCTTTCACTTTAGGGCTGCTGTGCTCACCTTTAATTCTTGTCTGGAAGTCTTTAAGAGGGTGACATAGTGGAACATGCCAACCAGGAAGCATTTGTCTTCAGAGGGAACTCTCCCAGAATCCCTAGAGTGCTTTACTGAGCTCCTCTGCAAAAGCCATGGTACACAGAACATATCACAATGAAACAAACTCTCTGCGATTTACACTACTGCAAGTAACAAGTTATTCTGAATCCTAGAAAAAACATTTTCTCTACCTTGCATGACCAATGTCAGAAGAGATTTACAAGAATTGCAAAGAAGAAAAGATTTCCAATGGTTATGAAAGAATAGAGTTTGTTCTAGTTCAAGAATTATACACAAAGAATATGAATTAATCCAACAACCATAGTATTAAATCTTTAAAAAGGTCAAAATGATAACAGGATTGAGAAATTTACAGAGATGCATATGGCATTTTATAGCATCAATCTCAAAGGTAATGTCTGCATTTTTATAAGCCCAATTAAATGTCTGTTGAGATAGGATATTTTATTTTCAAGCCAAAATAATCATTAATCAGATTTGTTTTAATTATCTGATTTGGATGATCTATTTTTTATGCCTAGCTTATTATAAGCCTTTTATTCTGATATACAGTTCAAATGTCACTGCAACAAAGGAAAGCCTGTATTTAGATCAAAGTCAAGATGTTCTGTGTGTTTATTCTTCATGGCAACATGAATATAATTTAAGTCTGTCAATAGTCAAAACATAAACAAGAGCTAATTAACTGGTACAGTTGTCACCTGAGAATATGTGGATGTTGGCTGATAACACAGGCTGTAATCAGCCAGCAGAAAAAGACTTATAAATTCCCCTTGCTGAGCTGAAATATTCTATTACATGTGGTTGGAAGATATGTGTCTTATTTCTTATCTACCTGCTGTATTTAAATTTGTGACGATCAACCTAGGGCATAGTTGGAACTTCAACAATGAACATGCCTAATTTTCCTGATTTTTTTTTTTCTGTAGATCTCTACTTGTGGTCATTGAAAATTATATGGGGTTCTGAAAAGAAAATGTGGTATGTCCTTTAAAAGTTGTATTTTGAGGGACTATATTTTCAAGACTATGAAATGGCTAATATAGCCTAATAGTAAAGATACCGTACATCATTGGAGTTAATTGAACCCATGCTGCTGTCAAAATTTGTGACGAATTATGCACAGATATTTTCCTTAAAATTTACCCATAAACACAAACAAGAGTTTTCATGTCCCGATAAATGAGTATACTTTGTCCCTATTTCCAAAGAATTTATCCTTTGGCATAAACATACCTGTTTTCTATTCTGGATACTTTTAAAAAAAAAAAAACTATTTTCATAAATAATGGGAAAACATTCATGGAGTCAGAAATCTTACCAAAGGCAAAGTCACCAAGAATAATTTAAAAGCTTCCAAAGATTTGCTTAAAAGTGTTTTAAAATCTGATCAAGAATTCTGACACTTAGAAATAAATAAGAAGGTATGAATATGAATAACATGGATTTAAAAAAAAAAAAAAAACACAAAAGAAGGCAGCACCTGTGGCTCAAAGGAGTAGGGTGCCAGTCCCATATGCCAGAGGTGGTGGGTTCAGACCCAGCCCCGGCCAAAAAATGCAAAAAAAAAAAGGGTTTTAAAAAAAACATAAAAGAAAATTTAACAAAGTGATCATGGGCAATATTATTAGTTAGCTAACACCATATCATAACACTCACTCTGTGCTAGGCACTATGCAAGAAACTTTACAGTCATCATTTTAGTTAATCATCACAATAAGAACAGGCTCAGTGGCTTGTATCTGTAATCCCAGCCCTTTACTCCTAACGTAAATGAGGCCAGAGCATCATTTGAGGTTAGTTCAACATCAGTCTGAGCAAGAGCAAGACCCAGTATCTGCAAAAAATAGAAAAAGATCAGTCAGTTGTGGTCATATGCACCAGTAGGAGGTCTCAGTTACTTGGGAGGCTAAGGCAGGAGGATTGCTTAAGCCCAAGAGGTGCAGTGACCCTGCACTTCAGCCAGGATGGCAGAGTGAGACCCTGTCTAAAAAAACTAATAACAAAAATAATAAGAGACAATTCCTAACACATGTATGTTAGCAGCGGCAGCAACATCTCAATTTTAAAAATTCGGGAGTCAAGATAGAAAGTTAAATAACTTGTCCAAGGTCATACAACAAATAAACAGAAAATATTTGAATTTCAACTTGTGTTCAAATCCCTGTCCTTCATTATAATATTGCTTAGTCTCTCTAAGCATCAGCTCATCTATTAAGAGAGATAAAAACATTTTGCTCCTGGTCATAATCAAAAACAGGGACCAGACTTATCTCACTACAATTTAAAAATGAACAAGTATTTTAGACAGTAGACAACAAAAAGAGCTAGACTGGGATCTATTTGCAGAGAAAAACAAAAATTGTGAGCCCTTGGATGCCCTGACTTTGGCACATCTCAGACCAGCTGCCTAATAGAGAATACCTGTCTAGAACCTGATAGTTACACTGGGTTGAGGGGTCATAGACTGAAGCCAGGAGACTAAGGTGGCTGAAATTTGTGGACTATAGAAACAGACAGAAGGGCACCACACAGAGAAAGATCTCAAAAAATCTGGATAGACAACTTTGTTGATAATTGAACTGGAAGCTGTGAACACACTTAGGATGAAATTCCATATGACAGGCAAAGAACAACGACTAAAAAACAACTGTGTAGTTGTATGCTAAAAATTCTGAGATCTTATACAGAGCAGAGAAGAATTCTCCTGTTGACCATATTCATGGCCTTCCAGAATAAAGTCTAGCAAACTTTTTTTTTTGAGACAGACTCATTATGTCACCCTTGGTAGAGTGCCATGGTGTCACAGCTCATAGCATCCTCAAACTCCTGGGCTTAAGCGATTCTCTTGCCTCAGCTTCCTGAGTAGCTGGGACTACAGGCGCCCACCACAACACCCGGCTATTTTTTTTTATTTCAGTTGTCATTGTTGTTTGGCGGGGCCGGGCCGGGTTTGAACCCACCAACCTCAGTGTATGTGGCTGATGTCATAACCTCTGTGCTACGGGCACCAAGATGAGTCTGGCAAAATTTTATAAAGGCGAAATACAGTATAACAATTCAACAACATAAAATTCTAACTTTTCTAAATAAGTAAATTGTGAACCATAACCACTAGAAAAATTAGTCAATACCAATATTGGGAATGGTAAAAAGGAAAGACACTTCACAGCTAATTCCATAAGATTGGTATTGCCCTGATAATAAAATCAGCCAAAGACAATACTAAAAAGAAAACAGGCCAGGCGTGGCAGCTCATGACTGTAAACCTACCACTCTGGGAAGCTGAGCTAGGAGTATCACTTGAGCTCAGTAGTTCAAGACCATCTTGAGCAAGAGTGAGACTCTGTCTCTACTAAAAAAGTAGAAAAATTTGCCGGGCATTGTAGCGAGCACTTGTGGTTCCACCTTCTCAGGAGAGTGAGGCAAGAGGATCATTTGAACCCAGGAGTTGAAGGTTGCTATGAGCTAGGATGACACCAGGGTACTCAAGCCTGAACAACAGAGACTCTGCCAAAAAGAAAAGAAAAGAAAACCTACAAGCCAAATCTAGAAAATTAAAAAAATAATATAATAATATGTGAGATTTGTTCCAGGAATCCAAGTTTGTCTAATATTTGAAAATCAATCATTGTAATTCAACATATTAACAGAATAAAGGAGAAAACCATATGCTTAACTGCATAGATACATAAAAAGCATTAGATGAAATTCAGAATATATTTATGGTAAAATCTCTCCTCAAACTATAATAGGATTATAAGATGATAGTGGGTAACTTTCTCTGGTTCCTGTTCTTAACAGGAATGCTTTCAAGATTTCCCAGTTCACAGTGATGTTAGCTATGGGTTGGCTGTATATGGCATTTATAATTTTGAGACATGTCCTCTCTTTGACAATTTGTTAAAGCATTTTCATCATAAAGGGATGCTGAATTTTATAAAATTATTTTTCTGTGTCAATTGAGAGGATCATTTTGTCTTTGTTTTTGCTTCCATTTATGTGATGAATTACATTTATAGATTTGCATGTGTTGAACTTTCCTTATATACCTGGGAAGAAATCCACTAGGTCATGGTAAATTTTTATTTTTTATTTATTTATTTTTGATGTGAAGCTAAATTCAGTTAGCTAAGATCTTTTTAAGAATTTTTGCATCTGTATTCATAAGGGTTGTTGGTCTATAATTGTGCAGAGTGGGCTGTGAGATGGCAGGGCCTTACAGCCTGGGGAGCATTCAGGGTACAAGCCCCCAACTGCTTCTTCTCTGTTCCCCAAAACAGCCATATTCCTTTGTCACATAGCTCTTTCTTTGTCTAGTTAACTATGCAGAGATCCCTGTAATCCTTCCCTGCCCTCTCCTTGTCATATGCTAACAAAGTTAAATAGTAACCACTAAGTCACATAGTGACTTTGTTTTGTTAATCATCCTAATCTTTCTGTTTTTGCTTCTTGTTATAAGTTTAAAAGTTGAATAGAAACCATTAAGACGATTTGTCTTTATTCAAGTAATTTAATCTTCTTATCATACTCTAAGACCAAAAACTTATCTTTTGTTTATGCTATTTCCCCATATTGTCTATGCTACTTCCCACTGGACAATACTGTACAGATACTATACAATAAAGCTGATTTGGTGTTTTGAGACTGACTGCAGCCGTTAGCTCAGTCAGTCCTCCCGATCCCATCCTTTGTTTCCATGTCTTCTCTTATGCTGTATTTTCTCATTCCCCATCAATTCTACTCTGGTTCATTCCCCTTCGCCATGCTGGTTAGCAATATATAATATGATTTTTTTTTGTTACGTGTTTTCCTGGCTTTGGTATCAAGATGATATTGGCTTTGGAGAATGAGTTGGGGAGGATTCCTTTCTTCTCAATGTTATAGAATAATTTCCTCAGTATGGGTACCAGTTCTTCTTTACAGATTTGGTAAAATTCAGGTGTGAAACCATCTAGTTCAGGCCTTTTTTATTGTTGTTGGAAGGTTTTTTATTGCTGCTTCCATTTTGGTACTTGATATTAGTCCATTCAGGAATTCTATTTCTTCCTGACTGAGCCTGGGAAGGTTGTGTGTTTCAAAGAAATTGTACATTTCCTCCACATTTTCAAGTTTATGAGCATAGCGATTTTTACAGTATTCAGAGATGATGTTTTGTATTTCTATATTATCAATTTTGATTTCTCCATTTTCATTTCTGGGTGAGCTTATTAGAGTACTAGCTTTTCTGTTTCTGGTTAATCTAGCAAGACACCTGTCAATATATATTTTTTACTTTTTCAAAGAATCAACTTTTTGTTCCATTAATCTTATATATATTTCTTTTGTTGTCTACTTCATTTAGTTCTCCTCTGACCTTTCTTATTTGTTTTCATCTGCCGGGATTAGGATTGTTTTTCTTTTCCTTTTAGAGTTTCTTGAGATGACTTATTAGAATATTGATTTATGACCCATCTGTCTTTTGAATGTAGGAATTTAGGGCTATGAGTTTCCCTCTCAGAACTGCCTTTGCTGTATCCCACAGATTTTGATAACTTGTATCCCCCTTATCATTTAGTATGAATAATCTTGATGTCCATTTTCATCTCTACATTGATCCACTATCATTCAGCATTAGGTTGTTTAGTTTCCGTGATTTTGTGTAGCAAAGAGTGTTTCTGTTGGAATTAATTTCTAGTTTTATTCCACTGTGGCCTGTGAAAAAAGGTGACATAATTTGTATCATTTTTAATTTGTTGAGACATGTTTTATAGTCTAGTATGTGATCAAGCATAGATTGTTCCATGAACTGAAGAGAAGAATATATATTTAGTAGTTTTGGAGTAGAATATTCTATAAACATCTGAAAGGACCATTTGTTCAGAGTTTTGTTTAATTCCATTATTTCTTTGCTTATTTTCTGAAATAAGCCTTATTGTCTGAAAGGTCTGTCCAGTTCTGTCAGTGGGGTGTTGAAGTCCCTGGCTATTGTGATACTTCTGTTTATCATTTTGTTCAAATTGAGCAGGAATTGCTTCTTGACTCTGGGCACTCTTGTGTTTGGTGCACAAATATTTCGAACTTTTAAGTCTTCTTGTTTAATTGTCACCTTTCTTTCTTTACTTTTGTTGATTTGAGGTTCCAGCAGAGCAATTAGATAAGAGAAGGAAATCAAGGTTATCCAAATAGAGAAAGAAAACCAGAATTTTCTTATATCCAGAAAACCACAGAGAATCAACTAACAGATGCCTGGAATCGATCAATAAATTCAGCAGTCTCATTTTACAAAATTAATGTACATTAATCAGTAGCTTTCATATATGCCAACAACAGTCAAATTGAGAATCAAAACAAAGATGCAAGATATATCACAATAGCAAGAAAGAAAATAAAATAACTAGGAACTTATTTAACTAAAGAAGTGAAAGACCTCTACAGGGAGAACATGAAACACTGAAGAAGGAAATTACAGAGGTTGTAAAAAGATGAAAAAATGTATTATGCTCATGGATTGGCAGAATCAACATTGTTAAAACATCTACACTGCCCAGGTGATTTACAGATTCAATGCAATTCCCGTTAAAATACCAATGTCATTTTTTGCTGACCTAGAAAAAACAGTTTCATGTTTTTTATGGAACCAGAAAAGGCCCTGAATAGCCACTGCAATCTTAAACAATAAGAACAAATTGAGACACATTGCTTTACCAGATTTCAAACTACACTACAAGGCTATATTAACCAAAACAGCATGGTACTAGCACAAAAAAAGACATAGACCTGTTAATCATAACAGAGAACCCAGATGTGAAACTATCCTCATATTACCATCTGATCTTTGACAAAGCAGATAGAAACATACACTGAGGGAAAAAAAAATCCTTATTCAATAAATGTTGCTGAGAAAATTGGATAGCTATATACAGAAAATTGAAACAGGATCCAATCTCTCTTCACTTACAAAAATTAATTCATAGTGGATAAAAACTTAAATCTAAGGCAAGAAATTATAAAATCCTAAAAGAAAATGTTGGAAAAACTCTTCTAGATATTGGCCTAAGCTAAGAATTTATTAAGAAGACCCCAAAAGCAATTATAGCAACAAGAAAAGTAAATAAATGGCACCTGATCAAATTAAAAAGCTTCTAAACAACCAAGGAAACAAACAATAGAGCATATAGACAACCTACAGAAGGAAGAAAATATTTGTATCCTATAAATCTGATAAAGGGATGATAATCAGAAACTACAAAGAACCTAAGCAAACTAGCAAGAAAAAAAATCAAACAACCCTATTAAAAAGTGGGCAAGAGCATGAACAGAAACTTTGAAATGAATATATACAATGGCCAACACATACATGAAAAAAATGCTCAACTAAAACTAAATGCAAACTAAAACCACAATGAGGTATCACCTACCTCTAACAAGAATTGCTGTTATCAAAAAGTCTGAAAACAACAGATGCTGGCATGGATATAGAGAGAAAGAAACTCTTATATACACTGTTATGACACTGTTGTGCAGACACTGCTGTGACTGCAAACTAGTACAACCTCTGTGGAAAGTTGTAGGGAGATATCTCAAAGAACTAAAAGGAGACCACCATTTGATCCAGCAATCTCACTACTAGGTATTTACCCCCCCCCCCAAAAAAAAAGGCATTTTGTCAAAAAGACACTTGTACTCAAATGTTTATAGCAGTACAATTGACAATTGCAAAGATGTGGAAACAACTCAAGTCCCCACCAATACATGAGTGGATCAATAAAATGTGGTATATGTATACCATGGAGTACTACTCAGCCATAAAAAATGGTGAACTACTTACTATCTTTATAACAACTTGTATGGAACTGAAGACCATTCTTCTAAGTGAAGTATCACAAGAATGAAAAAACAAACATCAATACTAAATTGGAACTAACCATTCTATACTTATGGTAGTAAAACTCAATGAAAATATAGAAGATAGTGGGGGAGTGGCAAATTCATACCTAACAGGTATGATACACACTATCCAGATAAGGGACACCCTTATAACTCTGACTCAATATGCACTAAGCAAACTATACAACCAAAACTTGTGTACCTTGCGATATTCCAGAATAAAGGGGAAAAAAAGAAGAAAAAAAGATTAAGAGAAAACTTCCTCAATCTGATAAGGCACATTTAAGAAAAGCCTACATAAAACTCTTACAAAAATGATAAAAATCTGGGCCCACACCTATGGCTTATTGGATAGGGTGCTGGCCCCATATACTAAGGGTGGCGGGTTCAAACCCAGCCCCAGCCAAACTGCAACAAAAAATAGCCAGGCATTATGGTGGGTGCCTGTAGTCCCAGCTGCTTGAGAGGCTGAGACAAGAGAATTGCCTAAGCCTAGGAGTTGGAGGTTGCTGTGAGCTGTGTGATGCCATAGCACTCTACTGAGGGTGATAAAGTAAGACTCTGTCTCTACAAAAAAAAATTGATAAAAATCTAAGTTCTTTCCCCTAAAATTACAAGCAAAGTAAGCATAGTCACTCTTCCCTCTTCTACTCAACATTATTCTGGGAATGTGCGGGTTCTAGCCAATGCATTAATAAAAGAAAAAATAATCATATAGATTGGAAAGGAAGATGAAATGATCATGTATAAATCCTGATACATCTATTCTCAAAAGCTACTAGAATTAATAAATATGTTAATTAATACTTGCAGGATACAAGATCAATAGAAAAAGTAATGGGTGGGGCCACACCTATGGTGCATCTTAGAATGGGTACAGGCGAAACTTACTAAATGCAGAATACAAATGCCTACTTACAGTAACTAAGAAAATGCCATGAAGGCTACATTGAACAGTTTGATGAGAACATTTCAGATTGTATATGAAACTAGCACATTGTGCCCCTTGATTGCACTAATGTACAGAGCTATGATTTAACAATAAAAATAAATTAAAAAAAAAAAAGAAAAAGAAAAAAAAAGGTCAATAGAAAAAGTCAACTGGTATCTATTGCTAAGAACAAAAAGTAGAAATTTAAAATAAAAAAAATTGCCTAGAATGTCAATAAATATAAAATATTTAGAAACAAATTTTATAAAATATGTGCACTTCTTGTAAATTTAAAACTGTCAAACTTCTGAGAGAAGTTAAAAATCTCCAGATCAGGGATTGAAAGATTCAATTATTAAGATGTTACTTGTACTTAAATTGATCTATATAGATTCATAATTCCAATTTGAATCCAGTTTTTCTTTTTGTAGAAATTGATAAGATGCTTCTAACATTTATATGGCAATGAGATATACTATAATAGCCTAAAGATTTTTTTAAAGCATAAAGTTGAAAGACTCAGACAGACTTATCATAAAGCTACAATGATCATGACAGTTTAGTATTGACCTAATAACACGGGTGTCCCAGAGGATGCCCATAAAGGCACCATACAAAGGGAAATGGGAAATGGTAGCTAAATGTACCTTTTTAATAAAATATTTGTTATGACATTTTATAAAATATTTACAAAATATTCTCTATGTGTTGACCACCTCTTTGTAAAATAAAAAAGGGACATGTAGCTATAATTTTCCTTTTGTCCTATGTATGGCACCCTATGCGTGACCTTTGGGGCACCGTGTAGAATTTAATCAATGGAACAAAGCAGAGAATCCAGAAATAAATAAGTATATACTTTTTCTCCTGGACACACACATACATTTATGATTAACTGATTTTTGACAAGAGTGCCACAGTAATTCAAGGGGGGGAAACGGTCTTTTCAACAAATAGTTCTAGTATAATAGGACATCTAAGTGCAGAAAAAGTGAAACTCACCACCTCACACAACACACAAAACACAAAAATAAGTCAAGATATGTCATAAACCTAAATGTTGAATCCAGATCTATAATATTTGTCCTCTTTGAAATCAGTAAATATTACCTAGATTCGACACAAAAAGACCAAAACTGAACACAAAATGATAAATTGAACTTTACCAGAACTAAAAATTCTGCTCTTCCAATGAGCACTAATAGACTGAAAGTGGAAGCCAAAGACTAGGAGAAATGATTTACATTATAGATGCCGAACAAATAACATGTGTTCAGAATATGTAAGGAACTGACAAAAAAAAAAAACTTAAAAAATGTAAAATCCATCCTCTAATAAACAGAAAGAAAATTTGAACCAACAACTTACAAAAGAAGATATACAGCTTGTCGATTAGCATAAGCAAAGATCCTCAGTAAAATCTAATCACAAAAATGGAAATTTAAAACCATGGTGAGATACCACCACATATCCACAGGCATGGCTAAAATTATAAAGGCCAGTAATACCGGGTGTTGGTGGGAACATGGAAGGACTAGAATGCTCACACTGCTAGTGGGAATGTAAACTCATACAACTATGTGGAAAATAACTTGGCAGTTTCTTTGAAAGTTATATTCCACATATAATGCAGTATTGCTACTTTATGTATTTACCCAAGAAAAACGAAAATACATGTTATGGCTATTCAAAGACCTTTAACCAACCCATAGATAAATTGTGGTATAGTCACACAATGGGATTCCACTCAGCAATAATAAGCTCAACTACAACTTGAACTTTACCTTAGAAATGAAAACAATGTGACCTAAGCATTTGTACCCTCCTATTAATATGAAATTTTTAAAAATTGAACTAGTGAAACACCCAATAAAATGGACACATCTCAAAAACACTACGCATTATGTTGCAGAAAGAGAAGGCAGATCCACCAGTGTGCAAACTTCATGACTCCATCATGTGAGATACTAGAAAAGAAATCCAGTCCCTGGCTGCCTGGAGCCAAGGATGGAGGGGAATTGTCAGGAAAGAAGCACAGGGAACTATCCAGTATGATAAAATGTTCTATAGTTTAATTATGTTGTTGGTTATAGGGGTGTGTACATTTGCCATAACTCAACTTATACATATAAAATGGATGTATTTTTATATGAAATATACCGTAATAAAATTTGCTTTAAAAACAATATTTTTAGAGGCTTAAAAGTCAGGGCAGCTATCACTAACTTTCTGTTATGGGCTAAATTGTATCTTTGTAAAATTTGTGTGTTGAAGTCCTAAATCCCTATACCTCCAAATGTAACTGTATTTAGAGATAGGATTTTTAAAGAGATAATTAAGGGTAAATAATAATTAATGACCTCTAATTGAAGTCGTTAGAGTGAGTCCTAATCCCATATGATTGGCGTCTTTGTAAAAAGAGATTAGAACATACACACATAAAACACACACAGAAGACCATGTGAAAATACAGACAGTGGCCATCTACGATCCAAGGAGGGGGCCTCAGAAGAAATCAACCCTGCTGACGATTTGATCTTGGATTTCAAGGAAATAAATTTCTGTTGTTTAAGCCACTCAATCTGTGGTACTTTGTCAATGGAAGTCCCAGAAAACTGATACATTTTCCTAAAGGAGATAACTAAACGGGTTGGTAAAGTATCGGAGACACATAAAATATTTACATTTTCCCAATAACTAGCAGGGCTAGAAATATTCATGTTTATATTCAAGATTAATTAGCAAGCCTAAAACTTCTTTCCAACAGCTGGAAAGTTTCTAAACCCTTTTATCCTAACACTAGAATAGAACCATCTAAATTTCTAAGCTGTCATGATTCTAGTATCAAGCACCAAGTTGAAATACTTTAGGGAAGTACCAAGCACCAAGTTGAAATACTTTAGTGAAGAATGACCCAGAAATGTATCAGTGGTTATTGACACATTACTGCTATCCTAAGCCCAGTCTCTCCCCAAATACTCTCTTGGTTCCTCCCTAGAGATCCTCCGCGTCCTCCATGATCCAGCACCTGACAAATGTGATGGCATCTGTTCTGATAAGGCAATGCCCTATGCCTTACCTGTGATCAGATATTTTGAATAGCCCTGGTGTTTAAGGGCACATTTTGATACTAAGGAGGAAAATAGTAAGGATGAGTAATTTGAGAAAACAATTTTTTAAATTACAGATTTGATTTCTAGAATGTGTTCATTTTGTTGGCCACATCTCAGCCTGACTCACTGCAATATAATCACACTTCATATAAGATAGTGTTTGCAATGTTTCCAAGTATCAAACCTTACCTATGTATCCAAATTTAAGGGTCAGGTCTTGATCTATGTTCTCTAGTATCAGGTGTTTGTGCATATCTTCACACTCCCTCGCACATAAATAGAAGCCAGAACTCTGTGTGTGTGTGTGTGTGTGTGTGCATGCTTGTGCTATGATAAAGGACAGAACCTCTCTGGTGTGTTGGCAATATATTCACAGAAAACTGCTGACAATGCTCTGTGCATTTAAATTACACGTGTAAACACTGTGCAGAATTTACAGCATTTTGCTTGAAACGAAAATGAAAGCAAATGAGAGCACTTACAACAAAAACTGTCAGCCACTGCATTGCTGCTCCAATTGCAAGGTCATATAATTATCTCCAACAGCTTAGATAATCTGGTAGATCTAGAAGAGACACCAATGAGATTTTTCTCTGGCTTTTCAGAAAAGCCCACTTGTTTGCTGAATTCAGCACTGCCGTTTGTCATGTGTAACTACAAGGGGTAGGTTTTAATGAATACCTCTATTGTCTAAAAATTATGGGTCAGAAAAGTATTGAACTTCACTTTGATATCTTAGAAATACTCAGATCTCAGTCTCTGCTCTGTCCTGTCATTGTGATATGGCCTACCCCTCAGGATTGACAAGAATTTTTATTTGAACAGAAGAATCGTGACTCAAGTTCTGACAGTTAAGCTTCCCACTCTGTGGAGGCTTAGAGTTTGAAGTATGGAACTGAAGTCAAACTATCTGGATAGAGAAGAGTGGGAAGCTTTCAAAGGTTGAGGTTTTAAGAACTGTGTGTGGGATGGAAGAAGAAATTAAAATCATCAAATGCTAACAGTTATTACCTTCATTATCACATCATCACCATCATCATCAATAAAGTTTTATTACCTTCTACTAGTCTAAGGCATTCTTTTATGCACAGGAGTTACAAAAGACATATAATTGATCATTCTTTCCAAAGGCTTATTGTCTAGCATAGAAGACAACTCATACAGCTTAAAGAAGAGGTTGTATTTTGACTTACTGTCAATATGAGCAAATGAAATGAAGTGATTAAATGGAAAACTAAAAGTTGTGTGGCATTGCTTATACTTCAATCTACATGCAGTACACTGCCTGGTGGGACCTGGGATGACCTGTGATGTCAGCTGGACATGAGCTCGTGTCTAGGTTCTGTCAGTGTTCCTCTCAATTCTAAAATGGTAATTTTTTTTTTTTTTTTTTTTTTTTGAGACAAAGCCTCAAGCTGTTGCCCTCAGTAGAGTGCCATGGCATCACAGCTCACAGTAACCTCCAAATCCTGGGCTCAGGTGATTCTCCTGCCTCCGCCTCCCAAGTAGCTGGGACTATAGGTGCCCGCCACAACACCCAGCTATTTTTTTTGGTTGTAGTTGTCATTGTTTGGCGGGCCCGGGCTGGATTCGAACCCACCATCTCAGGTGTATGTGGCTGGCACCTTAGCCGCTTGAGCCACAGGTGCCAAGCCTAAAATGGCAATATTAAACTTTTGAGAAGATCAAGTAAAATAACGCATGCAAATATAAATCACATACGAAAAACAATAGCTTTAATAAAAAAGAAAATTAAGTGTGGCAAAGAGCTAATGCAGAAAAGTAAGAATGAGAGACATACGTGTGGAGCATAAATAGAAGTCACATCTTGGAAAAGTTCGAACTCTTTTCCTGTAGCCATTGCAGAAACTTTAAATGTTATTTCAGCTTGGTAATACTTTATGGAACCAAGAAATGGGACAGAATGCAACAGATCTTTTTTTTTTTTTTTTTCGCGCTCTCCCTCTCTTTCTTTTAATGAATAAAGGGAGAGAAAAACATACTATCAGGAACATCTCCAAAAGAATACATGCAAAATTGACACTTAAAATAGCATCCTTACGTGGCAGGATTTAATGACATAGGATTGTATCTTTTTCTCTAGGTCAATCTTAGGAAACAACTTTTAGCCACAGACAGAGAAGTCTCCCTTGTCCTTGCTTAGCCCGTTGCATTAACAAGGTATTTTACTAAGGAAATAAGAAGTTCAGACCCTTAAGATACAAAATATTACTTTCAAGATTTCCATGCGTACCCACTGTTTGGCTCCCTTAATGTTTTGTAACAAAAAGTATAGATATAAATAAATAAATATAAAGGAAAAACAGAGTTCCCAAAAGAATCCCTCTAATTGCTACTCAAAAACTCTTACTTACTTATACTGGACTCTCAAATTTAGCTTAGTCTCTCTCCCTTCGTTGTTCCACAGGCCTGAGATTTTCTGCCCCTTAACAGAAGTAGATTTAAGAAATTGATTCATCCAGGGTCAAAGTTGACAGACCACTGCATCTGTCATTTAAGGTGACCTTCCCAACAGTTTTTTAATCCCAAAATGGATTAAAACAATTACGCTCTGTGCCCTGCTGACATTGAGCAGTGGCTTCCCACTTTTGTCTAAAAGACATTGCCAAGTTTCAGATAGGCAAAAATTCTCACACAAGGGCAAGCTGTGATAACATACCTGCATCTCACACTGTCACTCATTATCATCCAAATCACTGATCATGTGTTGGCAGAGACTAATGTGAGACTTGCTACTCCATACCTAGGTGTGGTGTCCAGTCCACAGCCAAGAAAGAAGCCTCAGTAGAATTGTCCAAAGACGCTCTGTGAAAAAGTGAAAGTCTCTACTAGGCCCTGCAAAGAATCCTTTCTAATCTAATTGCAATAATCTAAGAAGTGTCCTCAATTTTTGAAAAACCTGTAGCTGAAATTTAAGGTTGAATATAAAATATAATAAAATTTGAGGATAAAAAATACTGGTGTAGTTCAAAGAAGTTATGAGACGGAGGGAAGACGGAGAGGAGCAAGACACAGTGGGACACGAATACCTTTATTTTACAGAAATAGTCAAACCATTCTGTAAAATAAGATACTTCCTAAATTAATAAAAAAGAGAGAGAGGTTTAATTATATAATTTAAAATTAATAAGATAAGCAATACAAGCATTAAATAGTAAAATAGGTTATAGAGCTTGGGTGTCAAGATGGGGGGAAAGGTGAAGTAGTGTTAGTGAGCTAAGTTCTTTTTCATTAGTAACAGTGGGTTATTAGCCATGGTTTAAAATTGTTACAGTAAAAGACACCCATTTATTTAGAGTTGTAGTGATGAGTCCTGGAAGAAGACTTGAAAACAGGAATGGTCAATGTCATTACCTCTGGCTAGTATTTAGGAGAAGACAAAAGTAAATCTTAGTTGTGTTTAGGCTTGGCAAGACCTCTGCTATATAAATACGGCATATGGGTTTTTCCTTTTGAAAAGCATAATAAAACAAATATACATTCAATATTACTCTCCATATATTGATTGAAAGGTAGTAAAATCAGGTCATTTTACATATGTACTTAAGGCTTTACAAAAAAATTATTAAACACACTCTGAAAATTATGAATTATGACTATGAGATTAGGATTCCATTTGCCACAATAACTCTGGCTACACTGGGTTGCTATTAATAATTTCCCTCCTTATTATAGATATGGCAACACATTGCTGGCTCCCAGAAGGTAATTTATTAGTGGAAAATATGTACATGGTTGTTAAGTGGCCAAGAAAGGGCTCTAACCCAAGTCCTTAACTTCTAGTTCAAAACCATTTCCATTAGAGAGGATGAAATTTTAACTTTCCCTATGTTTAAGTGATCAGATAACCTTTTAAACTTGCTTAGATATAACCTTGACTGCTAGAGTATGACTTCTCACGTCAACAAGAAGTTGTTCAGTCACCAAAGATTTAAAAGTAAATTCCCTTATCAACGTCTTAGCTTTTTGAGAGGCAAGGGGGGAAAAAGGTATTAAATAGGTACATATTCAGAGACACTTGTTATCATGTTTTGGGGGGCTAAAAAAGTCATTAAGCCTCAAGAGACCACTACATCTAGGCAAGTGATATCATTAGACTCTACAATCCTATGGCAATAGAAATAAATATGACCCACATGTATAATTTTAAATTATCTGGTAGCCACATCAAAAACTAGAAAGAAATATGACATTTATTTTAACAAAATATATTAAAAACATTCTTATGTAAACACATCTATAAATATCAAATTAGTTTTTAAACTATGAAAGAAATATTTTTATTTTTGTCAAACTGTTTTAGAAATCAGGCACACACTTCACACTTGCAACCCATTTTATTTCAAATGAATGAAATGGCTACCACACTGGACAGCAGAATTCTAGGGCCACAAGGGACCCCAATCCCAAGATTCAGCAATTCCAGTACCCAAAACAGAAAAGGGTTATAGGGAGGGAAACAGCACAATACTTTTAAAATATCAAATAGTTTAGAACCCATCCTTGATGAATACAAATATTTGACTAACTGTCCAATTAATTCCTCAAAAAGTGTTGTCTATATCATCTGTATAAAGCATAAATATCTTAGCTTATAAATCAGTTGTCCTAATTGTTATTTCTACTCTCCAGTTTTCTTGTAAAATAAATTACAACTAAGTTTTTAAATCTAATAGCTTGCATATAGGCTCAGCAGGTATTTCTGTGTGGTATCAGTAGTGAGATAATTATCAAGAATATAGCTAAAAATAAGGGAAGATTATTTTCAGTTCTTACCAATTGCTTTTCATGATGAAAATTTATAAAAATGAACTGCCTGTGAACTAAATGGCATCATTATCCTCTCACTCTTTCACTATTAATGCTTCCTCGAGGCTCTTTTCTAATAAAATTACTCACATCATAGGGAACAGAAATAAATTTATGACAGAAAAAAATCCATTGGTAATTACGTGAAAATCAAGAGTATGTCCTGAATTCCCCAATCTACATATATTTAAATAGTTACTAAGTGATTGGCTGTATTGATTAAAGCAAACAAAACAACAATCATTCTTCACTACATTAATCAGTTTTAATAACATTACTAGGAAGTAAATTAAAGGCATCTAAACATATTAGCTGAAAATTATCCTTAACAAAATAAGCACACACAGATCCATGCCAAAACTATAGTAAAACTGAAATCGTTACATTTGCAAATACATTTTAATTTGAAAAACAGTAATTGCGCCGAATCCATCAATGTATTTAGTGCTTTGACACCCAATCACATATAAATTTATTCTGCTAGGCTTATCAGGATACAGTTCTATTGAAGCATCTTTACTATTTTGAAATAATTATCACCTTATCCTGAAATTTTTTAAATCAAAATTGCCTCTTCCAAATCAAATACTAAGGCAATTTTATGGTTATACTCTTTTACCTATGGATAACTCGCAGTAAATTCCATGAATATATGAAATGCCGTCCATCTGGATGGTAATATTGGTCAGACTCTTACTCACACATTTATATATTCATTCACTGACTTCTGTATTCTGTATTCAATCATTTGTGCCTTCTTGCATTTGTATATTTTGTATGTAGTCATCAGTATTTCCACTGAATCTGTGACTCTTTCGTCAGGGTGAGTCATGTCATACTGAACAGAAATAAATTATGAAGCTTGCATTTGATTACACAGGTATTTCACATATCTGTGGTTTTTCATAATTAACTATCTCAGCAGATGAAGGGAATTTCCTGACCACAGCAGCAAAATGTTTTGAAATTTCCCTTTTTTGTCTCATCTGTTATTCATACACTATATATTCCTTTTGCAAATCTCCTCCAAAGGTTTTCTGAAAAATTCCTCAGGACCTTTCTCAAGGCTACTCTTCCCCTTCTCCTTCTTTTTAATTCCTTAATATAAAAATCTCAAAGAACCAGTCAGGCATCAGACCAGCAAAGGAAGAAAACTCCAAAGAAGTTGAACAAAGAGGGAAAAAGAAAAAAGAGCCAAAACCTCTATCCTCTTTTAAAACATAAGGACACTCAAACTTCAATAATTTTGTTGTCTTATTACATATCCATTGAATAAACATTTAGTACCTATAAGTAAGTTCCATAGAAGTAAAAATGAGATAAAAATCCATGCTATTAAGTGGCTCTTATCTCCTGCATCTGTATCGGGGTGGGATGTTAATAAAATAGTTCCATTTAAATTTTATTATTTCCTGGACTGAGACATTAACTATAATGAAAGAAAAAATGGGAAAATTGACAGACGATGTCAATTAAGATGTAATGTAAGATATGAAAGAGGAGCAAAAAGATATCTCTTAGATGATTCTCAAATGACCCACTTATATCACTGATCAAATCAATTTTACAAAACATACAAGAAATGGGAGTGAATCTAATGTTTGTTTGATGTGAATGTAGATATAAATGGTGGACATAAAGTTTATAGACAATTTAAATAGTAAACTAATTTTACTTTATGTCCACCCTGTATTGGTTAGCTGGAGATTTGGGAGGAATTTAGAAGCCTGGATCTCAACAGAGATACCTCAACTGAAAATATAGATTTAGAAGTCATCAGCATGTGCATTGAGGCAAAAAGTTCATGGAAAAATGGAATTAAAAGATAAAAATAAAAAATATAAACTTTATTTCTCAACATAAACTCCATCAAGTTTGAGATACTTTTATAAGTAATGATACCAGCAATTTAGTCCATGCTTAAAAAACTGGAGGGGGATCCTATGAATTTAACCATGTCAATACAGTGTTTTTTATAGTATTAATCAAAGAAAAATGGGTGCTATTTAAAGATTTATGAAGATTAGGCAACAGAAGCGAGAGTGACAAAAATGAGCATGGTGGTGGCTGTCTAATGATTCCCATCAAAACTTTCACAACATTGTCCTTGTTTGATGAGATGAATGAGCAAGAACATGGTTGTGGTGGGAAGGACTTTCTGGTGAAGGTTCTCTGGGCATTTTTCTGTTAATACTTTGCCTAACTTTCAAATCACTCTCATAATAAGCAGATGCTATCATCCTCTGGCACTCAAAGTTAGCAAGAAAAATGCCATGAGCATCTCAAAAGTCTGTTGCCCTTGACCGTCTGCTTTTCTTTGACTGAACTACTTCCACCTCTTCATAGCCTTTGCTTTGACTGTGTTTTGTCTTGAGGATCATACTAGTAAAGCAATGTTCCAGCTCCTGTTATAATTCTTCAAAGACACGCTTCAGGATCTTGATTTCACTGGTTCAAAACTTCTATTGAAAGTTCTGCTCTGTCTGTAGCTAATCTGGGTCCATCAAGTAAAAAGTTTACTCAACTTAAATTTTTCAGTCAGAATTGTAAAAACTGAGCCCATTGAGAGGTCTGTAGTTGGCTATTGTTTCTTCTGTTAATTCTTGGTCATTTTCAATTAGGACACAAATAATATTAATTTTTTTCCTTGCAAATCTATTATGGATGGTGTGCTGCTGCAGGCTTTATCTTCATTATCACCGTATCCTTCATAAATATGAGTTATCTATTTACAAACTGCTGATTTTTTGTGAGCAATGTTCTCACAAACCTTTCAAAAAGCATCAACAATTTTATTATTCTTATACTCAAGCTTTACCATAAATCTTATATTTGTTCTTGCTTTAATTTTAGCAGAATTCATAGTACAGCAATAAAAGGGGTGCTTTTCAAACTAATGTTTTCTCATACTAAATCCTGTTCAGACATAGCAAGTAAATGCAAGTATGTTTTGGTGCAAAATAAATTTTAGATCCATCTACATACTTTTTTCATAATATGCACTTTCCATAAACTTTTTGAAGACCTCTTGCACACAGTGGTTGAAGAAAATGAATATGCTATTGCAGGAAGAGTTTATATGACGAGACTAAAACAGTGAACAGTACCATCACTTAAAGGATGAGCATAAGCAAAATCAAAATTTAACAATAATAAGGTGAAGGAAAAACCAAGAGAGAGAATTGATGAAGGTAATAGCTTTTCTGATTAAATACTCTATTCCTGATAGTGAAACGTGTGTTCTGTTTCAACCAGTAAAACTCGTTCATTCAAGCTTACTTCCAATTCAGGTGTGATTTTATTACATATTAAACTTGAAGTACATAAACTTGAAGTTATCCTGTCCTTTATCAAGTATGCATCTTGAATTCATTAAAATGAAAAATGATGTGCAGTGCTTTAAACTCCATGGAGAGTTGCTTATTGGTATGTAGAAGCAATGTCAACTTGGGGAAAACAACAAACATTCAAGGATGGCTAGACATGAACTGCACATACTAAACTGACACTTTTCTTTGATGAAACATTTTGGTCAATATTTGATGTTCTATAGATTTGGCCAAGAAAGGTAAATGCATGTAGGTTTCTCAGCACCTGACTGAGAAAAACTAAGTTTACCTAGTTTCTATAAGAAATCAAATACAACCAAAGAAAACAAAGCAAAACCCTATGGATACAGATCATAGGTGAATGGGGATCCATCTGAAAATTGGCATGGGGCTCAGATTTAACTTCCTTGCAGTAGAAATAAAATGCACCTGAATGAGCTCACATTTCTTTTACATACAAAACACTTATTTAAAAAAATCTATCTACTTTGAATCCAGGTTCTCATTAGATAGATACCAAAAATTAACTTTGAGCCTTTATTAGTGGATCATTTTAAGCAACTCTTATACACATGTTAGAGAAATGATGTATTGGGCACTTTAATTAGCTGTTCTACTGGATTCTCTAAAATTAATTCCTCCATCAAGAAGGATCATCAGGAAGTGATATTCCTAAACCCATCTCATTGCTCTGCATAAATTTCTTCTCGGAGTGATGCCTTAATGTTATTTCTACAACTTTCATAGACAACAGATACATAAAACTTCACTTTGAACAAAACAGATGTGCCTTCCGGAAAATCCTAATTGAAAACATTGCAAGATATGATACCCTATATCTCTTACATAAAGACTCACACAAGGGGTGCCTCTTTGAATCTGTGCTCTTAAAGTTTGTCTCTGCTTATATGATTTCCGTTATTAAACAGGATGAAGTCCTACTGTACCAAAGTTTTTTATGATTTTTATTTATTATAAATATATTAATGTTTTTATAAATGATATAATTATAATTGTACTGATATTAAATTAGTATATAAATTGATTACATTAATATGCCTGGTGACAAAAAGTAATGTGGCATTTACCTCATCAGTCCTTTTATTTGTTTCTTTTTAAATAGTGCTTAATTTTTAAGGTAAACTTAAATACTTGTTTTAAAAAGGCTGCCCCCACTCACACCCCCCCACAAAAGGCTAGGGCACCTTTCAGCAGTGGTCTCCTAGTAGATATTGTAATGTCGTGAGTGTTTTTCTAAAAAGGAGTCCAGAGAGAAAATCACATCAAGGAAACAATGAGTGTCATCATAGTGTCATACGCTTAACCATAACTTTATCCTTTTTGCTATGTCCAGGGCAGTTGTCTACTACTAAATTAAGTTCATTCTACAACTTCCTCCTTACATAAACGTTTCTCGATACTCAGTGAACTATACTCTAACTGATGTGTAAACGGACTGTAACCTACTCTTGAGCCAATCACTGAGTTTTGGCCACTCAAAGGCTACCTACCAATCACTGTGTTACAATAAGGTCTACACCAAGCTGCCTTCAACTCAGACACATCTGTACTTTAGTTCCATTTTCTGCACGACACTTTCCTTTCTTTGGCCATGAGTCTTCAACCATGGAGCAGCACAGGACTTCATCTTAACCCTATTTTGGTTTGGGGGTTGCTTGATTTACAAATTATTTCTCTGTTTAATTAATCACTATTCTCTAATTCTCTAATTTTTATATTAGAGAACTCTAATTCTAAATTAGAGAATTCTAATTAGAGAATTCTAATTCTAAAAAATTCTCTAATTTTTAAAAATTTTCTTTTAACACTACTAATAGGATGATCTGTTCTTATCCTTACAAGAGCACTATAAATACCTACCTTGGGTTAGGCAGCAATTTGGGTAACTAGAGGAATTGCTAACATAACAAAATTTTGTATGTCTTTACCCACAGGACACCTGAACACCTAAATAAATAAAATCTCACAAACCTTCTCAGGTATATTATAGTTTCTCAATTTATACAAAAGTTACTTTTAAATTACCTGAGGATGTATACATGTATATAAACACACACATACACACACACACGCAGAGGCACACACAGTTTATGTATATTATCTCAAGATGGAGATGTAAAGATGGAGATATATATATATTTCATACAAGCATATGTTAATGTTATCACTATTTAAATTGTTATAGAGGTCATGAAAGTCACTGCCACTTCTACATGAGAGCATAAAGAAATAAAGGGTTAGAAATCCTAGATGGTGCCAAAGTACACAGTACATGTTCAAATAAATGAATCCAACCAGCACTGGTGGGGTTGAATTTGATTTTGAACAAAATGTTAGAGTTTTGGCACATGACAAGGTATATACTAAAATTTCTGGAGATAAGGCCTACATTTCAAATAAGAGTGGGGGTCCTTTCTTTATGATCTTCAAAGCGAGTCATTAACATCCTATTCCTCAGATCTACCTTGTCCAGACCTACTCTTCATGTAAATCCTTTACTTACCAGTAGGTTTCCAAATTTATAGTTATTGTTTACCCATTCCCTCAGCTTGCCACTCTTCTGACATCAGCTCAGAGTCCTTGAAAACCTGTGACGATGTTTTCCTAACAGTTTCACTGATAGGCAGTTCATATTGTTCCGTTCTCTGAGCATTCTTAGCTTATACTTTAATTTCATCTGTACTTTTCCTCTCTTGGATTTGAAACACTGTTTTAAGCCATGACTCCAAAGGATACCAAACAAATACTGACTGACTGAAGCAGTGACACAATTTAACTCCAGCTCCAGTGGTTCATAATCACACACACACACACCCCACACACACACATATCTCTTCCTATAAAAACATAACAACTTTCTCAGCACTGTCTCTTCTAAACTATCCAATGTGATTTTAAGTCCGTTTTCTCAAAGGAAGTTTTATCTAATTACACAACCTTTATCCACATATTCTTCCCACCACCCACATTCAGGTACCTTTCCCATCATCCTCACTCTGACTTATGGTCAACCACTCTTCTGAATCCAGCACCACATTCATTCTAGGTGGAATTTGTTCTCAGAGTTCTATATGTACTACATTTTCATAACATTTCTAGTTACCTTTCACCCTCTTTTTTCAGTCACAATTAATTCCATGCAATCTTCTGACTCCTCCTCCAAACTCCAGGTATTATTACCTTCCTCGGAGACACTCCTCCCCTTAGAGCTCCATCCTCTATAACTCCTAGTCTTGATGATTTTCTCTAAAGACTCATAACAGGACTCAAGTGTCACTCCTTCTGTATCCCACTTACAATTTTACATAACTCTCTGATATCTAATACCTTGTAATTATATTTTAATGGATAGCCATCCCAAACTACTACCCCCATGGGGCTCACGATAATTCTGCCATAGCATAGTGCCAACCATAAATAAGCACTCATATGTATTTATGGAATGAGTGACAATTAATATAATTTTTCACATAGCAAAGTTTCCAAATCAAGTTATTAGCCTCTGTTAGGTAATAGAGATATTACTAGGTAGGAAGGAAATAAAATTGGTACTAAGATTTAACGAAACCAACCGCAAGATGGAAACTTAGTTCGAAATTTTTTTCAGAAAATTATTCTTGATTCAGTTTTTTTCTGGTGCTCCACTAATATCACAGTTGTGGTATTTATACGTGTTTTAGGTAAGTTATTTGTTGAGCACCTGGTATATTTCTGACACTAAGACCACCACGTCTTTACCTTCACACAGGTAAAATGGCAAGAAAAGCAGTTACTGCCCGTATAGAGGTCAGAGGAAAAAGGGAAAATTCATACAATTTCCTAAACCTAGAATTAAAATGATAAAACAGGAGTGGAAAATGATCAAATAGAACTGGGAATCACAATCATTGTCCCACATATACTTTGCTTCTAAAAAGAAAGCAAACCTGTTGTTCTGTGAAAACAAGATAATGAAAAGGAAAAAAATATGTATTATTTTTCTCCCTACTTGTCCCACTTCAGAGAAAGAATATGAACCAATGAAAACATTTCACATGAATTTTGCTTCAGGATAGATTCTGCTTTTTGTGGCAAACAAGATGATTCTCCCTCCCCACGTCCCCAGAACATCATACTTGTCTTTCTACATCCACATAAAAATTGATGCTCAGAAAACAACTGGGCAGAGGGTAGGAACAGTTCTTATGTACCTGCATAAAAAGCATCCTTGAGCTAGAATATTCTGAATATTATTCTATTTCATCTATTGAAAATTGTAACTGAAGAAAGTTGAGGTGTAGATCTTGAGAAGGGGGGTGATTGAACCTCAATAGAGTTGTATTAGGTAAAAGTTCGTCAAACTCCAGAAACTGAAACAGAGACTATGTGCAAGGATTTGTCTCTGGCCGTGCCCGGGAGAAGACTGAACAAGCAGGATAAGCCCTTGAAAGACAGTGAGTGCGATCAAGGGCAGTCCACAAACCTATTTGTTTACAGACACCAGGTACAGACCTAGATCCTTCCAGGAAAAGCAGCCATAAGCTATTTAAAGAGAGACTACGAAGAAAGCTGAAGGACAGGATGGAACGTGACCTCAAAAAGGGTTGTGGGTCTAAAACAAATTTATACATGAGAATCAGGACCAGTCTCAAAGAATATAACTTCTATGATACAGAAAACCTACACAAACAGCCCCCTTCAAGAGGCAATGGTAGCATGTTAGGGTGGGTGTCTTGAAGATTTCAAAGGAATCAAATTAACAAAGGAAGTAAAATTATTTTTTGAGGTAGGAAAAAGTAGAGAAGAAAACAGGGGAGAAGACAAACAAGAAATGAGAAAAGTCTGTCCTAAGTATATAAGGCACATTTGTTTTAAATGAGAAAATAAAAATGTATTAATTCTATACTATAAAAATTTTGATGAAATGTATGATTTTTGGGTATATACAATGGCCCATATTTGCTCACAAAGAAATAAAAAACCTGAAATTACCAAAACTGACATTTTCTTCTCTTCTGTATTCTGTCCTTTTTCATAAGCAACTGGACGCTGAGACCAGTGTGAATTCAGGGCAAGGAAAGAGACCCTCCCTGTGTTCTCTGCCCAGCACGCCTGAGTTCTCTGACATAATTCACCTCCGACACATGCTAACAACAACGTGTTACCATCTTATCTTTGACTCATATCTTCCTTAGGTACCTTGGGAAGAAGAGTGCTAAGGTTTGAGAGAGAATTAAGTTTCTCCAGGACTGCTTGAAAAATACTCCTTAATAGCCAATCTTGCTGTAGGTTATTAAAAACATTTAAGTACAAAAATCCTCCTTCATCTGCCAATATCTTTTGAATACTCCCATTAATATGTACTGGTCTGCTTGGGCTGCCATAACAAAATACATACATGACAAAATATACTAGATGGCCTAAATGACAGGAATTTATTTTCTCAGTATTCTGGAGGCTGCAAGTGCAAGATCTGAGGCCTCTCCCCTTGGCTTTCAGGTGGCCGCCTTCTAGGTACTGGTTGGCACTGTCTTTTCTGTATTGCAAAGATTCCTGATGTCTCTTTGTATATATACTACTATGCTCTTGGTGGGTCACCTTGAAAGTTTTGAGAGACTGTGTATGGTCCATTATTTCACTTCCAAGAAACAAAATTAACAACGTCCTTTCTGATTCACCTGTGCAAGTTTCAACTTGCTCAGCTTATCGGTGTTGCTGGGAGGGCTTCACTTCTGTCCTCACGGATTTCATGTTGCTTGTATTTTCAGTATCTTAAAACTTTTGTAATGACCCACATATAAAGACACTAGTCATATTGGATTAGTACCCATCCTTAAGGTCTCATTTTAACTTAATTATCTCTTTCAAGGTCCCAGCTCCAAATATAGTTTCATTCTGAATGCTAGGAGTTCTCAATCCATCAGTTTCCATCACATGTTAAAAAGAGCCTGGCGTGGGGCAGTGCCTGTGGCTCAATGGAGTAGGGCACCGGCCCCATATGCTGGAGGTGGCGGGTTCAAACCCAGCCCCAGCCAAAAACTGAAAAAAAAAAAAAGGCCTGGCGTCTTCCTCCTCTCCTTCGCCACGGAAAATGCTGGCTCACCCTTACCTTCCATGGTGAATGTAGCACCCTGAAGCCTCTGCAGAAGCAGACGCTGGCGCCATGCTTCTTGTTCAACTTGCAGAACCATGAGCCAAATAAATCTCTTTTCTTTATAAATCATCCAGTCTCAGGTGTTCTTTTACAGCAAAACGTGTGGCTAATGAAGAGAACTTCAGCATAAATGAAGGAGAGAAAAGGGATGGACAGGGAGTCAGGGGAGCATCCTGGCCTGAGCTCTAGGTCTTTCCAGATCAAACTGGCTGTGGGTTACTGTGTTCACAGTGACAGCTTGAGGATAAGTTGTGGCCGACACTTGCAGCTTTGCTTACAGGTTTTAGTTACTTCCTCTGGGTCTTTTTTAGTGGCAAGCCAACCAGATGTTCACAAATTCCCCATACATGCAGAGGTGCTTTGTCTTGTAAGAACTCAGACTTATGCTCGCAGCTTTGAAAGCCTGCTGCCCCTTTGAGGCATCAAAATTCCAACAATTAGGAAGGGGTTAGTATTTTATTTATCTGTCTTCTTTGAGTCTAGTGTCTTTTCAGTCTACTCCCTATTAAGTTGTTACATGAACTGAACAAGATGCATCTCTATGAGAAGAAATGTCCCTTAAAATGTTGTTGAAATTATCTTTCAGCCAAACAGATGAATATTTAAACAACATGTGTATTGTGTAGCCTTAAAGAAAGATGGAGACTTTTCCTCTTTCATGTTTACATGGATGGAGCTAGAACATATTCTTCTTAGTAAAGTATCTCAAGAATGGAAGAAAAAGCATCCACTGTACTCAGCCCTACTATGAAACTAATTTATGGCTTTCACACAGAAGCTATAAACCAGTTATAACCTAAGAATAGGGGGAAGGGGGGAAGGGAGGGGAGGGAGGAGGAAGGATGGGCAGAGGGAGAGGGGTTGGTGGGATTACTCCTGCGGTGCATCTTACAAGGGTGCATGTGAAACTTAGTAATTGTGGAATATAAATGTCTTAACACAATAACTAAGAAAATCCCAGGCAGGCTATGTTAACCAGTGTGATGAAAATGTGTCAAATGGTCTATAAAACCAGTGTATGGTGCCCCATGATCACATTAATGTACACAGCTATGATTTAATAATAATAACAAGAAAAACCTAGCCCTGGCCAAAAACTGCAAAAAAGAAAAGAAAAGAAAAGAAAAGAAAAGAAAAGAAAAGAAAAGAAAAGAGGACTTTCCAACCCGGATATGTGGGTATGTTGCAACCACATAAATGATCACACGGGACGTGGATTGAGAGTACAAGCTGCAAGACGTGGGCTTCTCATAGGTGCAGGATAGCCCCGAGCACTTCTCTCAGAGTCCTTTTATTGAGAAGATACATAATGGGTGGAAAGATTACTAAGCAGAGACCTGCAGGGGCTGCGTGCTCAGGGATATGATTTCATAGGTGCCAAGAGAGTAAGTACTCAAGGAAATGATCTCCAAAAATATTACATGCAATTTTTCTCCACTAATCCTTCAAGGAACTGCCATAAAATGTTTAACATCAGCCTTACTATTACAGGACTGAACTTTGCTCCTCCGGGATTATTGAATTACTTGGTGGCTTGCCTTCCAAGTCACAAGAGATTTCCAGGCTTGCCAGGAAATTGTCTTGTTCTCAGCAATTCCTCAGATGAGTTATGAGATTGGTGGCTGTTGTAGTAAGTATGATTTTTAATCCTCTACATGGGTAAACTTGAGGATCACTCCCACATGGGTAAACTTGCAGAAACATGGTCCCGTGAGCTGGATGGAAAGCACTTGGCCACCCTACACAGCTGTGGGCAACTTAATCAGAAAACTAGATTCCAAAGGCAGAGTTAGCACTTCTCAAAGAATCACTTGAAGGTTTGTTAAACCCATTCCAGAGAGCCTCTATTACAGGACTTTTAAACCTTTTTTGTCTCACGGCCCACTTGAACCTATAGTTAAACTTCCATGGCACATTTAAATTATGTTGACTAAAAAAAGGAATATAATTACTGTGCTTTGAACTTCTTTCAAAACAATTTAGTTAGGCCAGCTCAGTGGCTCACATCTGTAATCCTGGCACTTGGGAGGCTGAGGCAAGAGGATCACTTAAACCCAGGAGTTTGAGGGTACTGGGAGCTAAGATGCCACAGCACTCTACTGGGGGTGACAAAGTGAGACTCTGTATCAAAAAAAAAACATTAATGATTATTAAAAATGTTCGAGGCTCACCTAAGATCCTGTCATGGCACATTGGTACATTGGTTGAAAATCCCTGCTCTGTTCCGTAGGTCCAGGTGGGGCTCCGACTTTGCACATCTAACAGACATTCCATCCTGACACCTGGAGGCAAGGTGTTTCTGCAGGTCTTGTGCCAGCCTTCCTCCTGGGCTACCTTTTCAAGGCTATTTTCATAGCAAATAGGTTTGTAAAATACAAATATCATCTCCCTTCAGGGAAAAGGGCATGTTTGTTTCTTGTCCCGGACACTAAAGCAGGTTTCCTTGAGACTCCTTCCTAAGACCCAGATTTCCTAAGCACAGGGTTTCTCAGCTGAGACAGACCTGCTGTGCATGAGACATCTTCCTGGGCTCGCCCTTGAGACAGGGGTGAGAGGAGCTATATGCATGAAACTTTGCCTTCTGAATTTTGTGTATCCAAAATCCTTGCATCTTTGAGGGGACGGCACTGCCAACTGTGAACTAACCTTGTTACGTGCATGCAGATGACACGTCATCTTTAACCATAAAAGCTTTACTTTTCATTTAGATATTAAACATCAGATAACAAGAAAACAGAATTGCTGCTAGATGGTCTCAGCCATAGCTATGCAAATGCAGACAGGAGTCTTCCTGTCTCTGTGAGGCTGGTTTAGGTGCCCCTCACCTGTGCTTCCATAATCTCTGACTTTCTTATTACATACGAACAAATAAGTAGTGATAACATGCATTGCCTTTTACGCACCAGCACCATCTAATTCAATTTAGATCTGCGATTCTTTCAGCTCTGCAACTTAACTTTGGCAAAGAGGTTGCAGGCTTCTCTTTGTCAAGGGGAGCTAATAATGCCACTCTTATTTTTATCATTGTGCTTTAAGGACTTAAGAAGACAATAGAAATGCATATAAGGGACCCGGCACAGCATCTAGTTTGTGAAAGAATCTCAAATGATTATTTTCAAAATTGCTTTTTGACCTCTGCAACTGAGTAGAGGCTACATGTGAGACTTGTAAGTGGCTCCTGCTGCCGTGGACGGTGAGGATACAGGAATCAGTCACTCGCATCCTGCAGTGGGGTCCAACTTGTGGCTGGTAACCCAGTGGCAAGGCAGAGAAAGCTCTTAGAGAGGCAGTAACTTGGTACTTGGTTTTTGGCTGTTCTCACCCTGGTGGGGATTGCCAGGGAAAGAGTGAGATGCCCTGGGTCTGTGCCAGCATCAGCCACTTTGTGCAGACACCAGGTTAGTCTTCTAAGGCTGGGACATGGAGGAGGTCTCCGTGGGCTGTTGTCACTTTTTGTTTTTTTCACATTAATCTGTCCCAAGGAAACATTGAACGCTACTACATCACATATGGCATCAATTTTATTTAGTGCCTGCTATTTTTTTTTTCTTTCCAAGTTTTATTCCAAAAAGGGAAATGTGTGGGGAAGATTAAGATTCCATGAAGAATATTCATCATCGTTACAATAAAGTATTCAAGTGGACAAAAATGACAAGGACCCAATTCAGTAATATGTAATGTCCTATTTCCCCTCTGCACAAGTTAAAAAAAAGTCAAAGCCTTCTCAGTATGGAAGATAGACATCTTTTACACTGAAATGGTACCCCAAAGGAGTTATAAAATCCCTGATTTTGTGTCCTATTTATCCTTTTCTTTCTGTTCTCTTTTTTCTCACGCTCAGCTTTAGCTTCTTCCTCCTCATGTTTTTTGATCAACTGTTCCACTTCCTTTTGTTTGAGAACTCTGATTACAGTCTTCCCATTTTCTCTTGTTAGTGTGGCAATTTCCACTTTTTCAGCAGATAATTTACTAACATCCATGGTCTTATTTAGCACTTTGATAGCTAAGGCAAGTGCTGACTTCAAAGTCATTTCCCCTTCTTTGTAGTCTTGTTTCAACATTGACACAGCGGCAGCACTATTATTGCCAATGCATGTGGCTTTCCATCCCCCGTAATTTCCACTAGGGTCACTCTGATAGAGCTGAAAGCCATAATGCTTATCCCAGCCAACGTACAGCAAAGAAACACCGAAGGGACGTTTTCCTCCAAACTGTGTATAAGCTTGTTTGATATCACACAGTGCTGTAACCAACTGCTCACAAGGAATTGGCTCCTGATACTGTAATAAATACGTTTGAGCAATAAGCCTCAGTTCATTAGTCAGAACATTAGCATCAGAAGTTATGCCTACCACACTGCAAGCCATGTCCTCATTGAGTTTATAAATTTTTTCAGAAAAAAAGACTTCATCAAGAAGCTTGTGGATGTTGCGTCTCTCTGCTGCAAGCAAAACACCATCATTTGCTAAAATTCCCAAACAGGTGCCTGCATGTCCAATAGCTTCCATGGC